>CM032357.1:19876040-20034903 GCA_019023105.1 Diglossa brunneiventris
CCCCAAGACACAGATGGAGATAGTCAAAGAGATGGCACAGAGGAATGCCAATGAAGTCTGCAGCAGGGTGCTCCTGGGACTGCCTCTCAACCCCCCACCTACACTGGCAGAGATGATGGAAGCCTGTGCTAGGAAGGCAGAACTGTTTGCTGCACGAGAGACGTGGTCAAGGCCGACAAACCCAGAGACGGTGGCAGCTGTATCTCCAGGAGTGAGGAGGCAACAGATGTCACAGAGCAACTTCAACATGTCATTTGCTTCATATGCAAAAAACCAGGACACTTGCCCAGGACTGCCCCCAAAGCCAGACAAAAGACACCCTTCACACCAAAAAACCCCGGTGCTCAGTGCCCCCCGCCAGGCGCCTCGACATAAATGCAGCGGGCTCCCTGAAGGGAAAACGTCCCTCAAAACAGAACAGGGGAGGAAGGGAAGCGGGATGCGGAAACACAAATAACCATTTACAGGATAAAATCTGGTGGTCTCACAAGCGTTTCAAGCTTGTGACCACCAAAGCTTTTGCTTTCAGGGTCTACCCAGTGGATGGTCATTGGAGTGGACCTGCCAGAGGACTTGCAGAACTTGACAAAAGATTGCACAAGATTGGACAGTGAGTACTTTGTTATTGGGGACACTGCACACACACCCATGGAGATTGAGGTGGCTCCCATGACCATCAAAGGGGACATACCTAACCTCATTCTCCTGGCATGCTGTCCACAGCCACCCTTCTATTTGGCCAAGGGGCAAATCATTGCCCAGGCCATTCCTGTTCCAGCAGAAATTTCAGTAGAGGACAAGGCACCAGGTGTATACTGGGCAGAAGTGGTTGGCGAGGACAAACCCATTATGGGATGCAACCTAATGCGTGGAACAAAACATCTCCACATGGAAGGGTTGCTAGACACAGGGGCAGATGTGACAATCATACCTGAAAGGTTGTGGCCATCACATTGGGATTTGCAGCCCGTGGCTGGTCAAATCCAAGGTGTAGGAGGATTCACATTGGCAAAGATATCAAAGAGCATCGTGCAAATTGACGGACCAGATGGAAAATTGGCCAGTGTCCGTCCATTTGTTACTAATTACAAAGCTCCCTTGTGGGGGAGAGACACCATGTCCCAGTGGGGGTTCAAATTGGTCATCCCTAAAACACCCCAGGATTTTTGAAAGCGGCTACTGTCGAGCGCCCAGCCCACAAGTTAACATGGCTGAAAAATGATCCAGTCTAGGGTAAAACAGTGGCCACTCAGTAATGAAAAAAAAGAGGCGCTCGAGGAGCTTGTGGAAGGAGCAATTGGCTAAAGGACACATTGAAGAGACAACTAGCTGCTGGAATTCCCCGGTCTTTGTAATAAAAAAGCCAGGGAAGAATAAGTGGCGGCTCCTCCATGATCTAAGAGAAATAAACAAGAGAATTGTGGACATGGGGTCTCTCCAACCAGGGATGCCCTCCCCAACGATGCTCCCCCAAAATTGGCAATTGGCTGTCCTAGACATCAAGAACTGTTTTTTCCATATTCCACTACACCCGGAGGATGCACCACGGTTTGCCTTCTCGGTTCCTACCACCAATCGAAAAGCCCCAATGAAGTGCTACCACTGGAAAGTATTGCCTCAGGGGCTGAAATAGAGTCCATCCATCTGCCAGCGGTACGTGGCTTCATTGCTGTCCCCAGTGCATGCCCAGAAAAAAGAGGCAATCATCCTACACTACATGGATGACGTGCTTGTGTGTGCCCCTGATGACATATTACTCCAAGACACACTTTGACCTAGTGGTTAAAGTTTTAACCTCTGCTGGATTCCAACTGCAGGAAGACAAGGTTCAGAGGATGCCACCTTGGAATTACCTGGGCTTGCAAATCACTGCGCGGACCATTGTTCCGCAGAAATTGGAAATCAAGAGTGATCCCAAAACCCTAGCAGATCTCCATTCCTTGTGTGGGTCTTTAAACTGGGTCAGGCCTTGGCTGGGTCTCACCAACAGGGACCTAGCTCCCCTTCTCAATTTACTGAAGGGAGAGAGAGAGCTAGTCTCTCCCAGGGAACTGACCCCAGAGGCAAAAACTGCCCTCCAAAAAGTGCAGAAGGCTTTGGCCGAGAGGCAGGCTCATCGTTACAAGCCCGAGCTGCCTTTTGAATTCATTGTTTTGGGGAAACTACCACACATACACGGGTTGATATTCCAATGGTTTGAAGTACAAAAGGATCCACTTCTAATCACAGAGTGGGTTTTCTCTCCCATCAGCCATCCAAAACCATCACACAGCCACAGGAGCTGATAGCTCAGCTGATCTGGAAGGCCAGGTTAAGACTGCGTGAGCTGGCCGGTTGTGACTTTCAGTGTATTCACCTTCCAGTCCACCTTGCTAAGGAGGGAAAGAGCTCTCCTGAGAGGTTGACCCAAAAGAGGTTCAACAACCTGCTCCAGAGCAATGCCAGTCTCCAGCTATCCCTGGACAGCTACAGTGGACAGGTATCGGTCCAGGCCCCGTCACACAAGCTGTTCAATGAGGAATTCCACCTCATTGCTCCTGAGAAAAGGAGTCGTAGGCCACTCAAGGCGCTTACAGTGTTCACTGATGCGTCCGGAGCATCCCACAAGTCGGTGATGACTTGGAGAAATCCCCAGACTCAGCATTGGGAAGCTGATGTTGAGTTTGTGGAGGGGTCGCCCCAGGGTGCCGAACTGGCCGCAGTCGTGAGAGCCTTTGAGAAGTTCTCGCAGACAATTAATTTTTGGTCACCAATTCAGGCTATGTGGCGGGAGTAGTGTCCAGGGCGGAGCAGGCAGTTCTCAAAGAGATCGAGGATGAGCATCTCCACAGGTTGCTCTCAAAACTAATTTATTTGGTTTTGCAGCGGGAGCACCCCTTCTATGTGATGCACGTGAGGTCACACACCGATTTGCCAGGCGAGATCGCAGAAGGTAATCGCAAAGCAGATTCCCTTGCCACTCCAGCAGAAATGGCACGCCTTCCAGACATCTTTTAACAGGCAAAGCTAAGTCACCAACAATACCACCAAAATGTTCCAGGTCTAATCTGTCAGTTCCAGTTAACACGCAGTCAGGCTTGAGCCATTGTGGCCACCTGTCCCAATTGCCAGCTTCAGGCAGTGCCATCCCTGGGTGTTGGGGTTAACCCCCCGAGGCCTTGGGAGCTGTGAAGTGTGGCAGACAGGCATCACACACATTCCCAGTTTTGGTCGCATGAAATACGTACACGTCAGCATAGACACATACTCAGGTGCGGTTTATGCCTCTGCCCATGCAGGGGAAAGGGCTGCGCGTGCCAAACAACACTTGCTGCAAGCCTTTTCAGTATTGGGGGTCCCTAGGGAAATTAAAACTGACAATGGCCCAGCGTATGCCTCCAAGGAGTTCCTAGAGTTTGTCCAGCAGTGGGGAGTGGAGCATAAGACAGGCATTCCCCACTGCCCCCACAGGTCAAGCTGTGATCGAATGTGCCCACCACACGCTGAATAGAGGTCCTGGCTAGGCAGGGCAATTCTGCAGCATGGATGACTCCACAAAAAAGGCCCTGCAAAGCCTTGTTTACCATCAGTTTTCTGAATTGTTCATTTGAAAACATGAATCCTCCAGTAATACGTCATTTCAATTATAACAACTGGTTTAAGTTGTCACAGCGTCCACCAGTTCTCATTAAGGACCCAGAAACTTGGGAAACCAAGGGTCCTTATGAGCTTGTCACCTGGGGGAGTGGTTATGCATGTGTATCCACCCCCTCAAGCCCTCTATGGATACCCCAAAAGTGGGTAAAACCCTTCATCCCCAAAAATCCAGCACCAGCAGAAGGGGATAAGAAGCAAGCAGCTGTCGCCTCCAAGAGAAGACGCCGCCGGAAAAAGGAGGAAGAATCTTCCTAAGAGAGTTAGCTGCATTCCGGCAGACCTATGAACTTGTATGTGTTTTTTTTTAAAAAAATGTTTGTTTTCCTTTGTAGAACAGAAAATCTACCTCCCACCTAACCTCACGATGAGCCCTGTCCGAGTTGTCATCCTGCTCGCGCTGAGCAGTCTCACAGCTGCGTGGATCATTCCTCAGCCACGCCAAAACATCTGGGTGACCCTGGCACAGACGCTCCAACAGGAAAATATATGCCTGTCCACAGAAGCAGCGAAAGACCCAATGTCTACCTGCCTGGTAGGGATTCCATTGCAAGCTGGAGAGTTCTCAGACAAGTTAGATACGCTTATACCTCCCCCAAGTCCCAAACCAAATCACACACAACCACACAATATCCGTCACCAGCGAGCTGTAATGATTAAAAACCCCATAGAGGAGTGGCTGCCAAAGCTACCCAGAGCTGCTCAGGAGCCTCAAGAGTTAGAGCTGTTGGGCTCCTCCCCTGCACCATACTGCATACACTTCTTCTTTATCCCACGTTCCAACACCAAGCCTTTTAACAACATTAAACAGTACCGAGAGGAATTCACTGCCAAAAGGTGGTGTAAGGTTTTAAGCCATGTTGCAGCAGACAATCCAGACCATTCACATCCCAAGAGCCTCCCCAAAGGTTTGTTTTTTAATTTGTGGAGAGCAGGCATGGGCAGGAATCCCTTCTTGGCTTTTAGGAGGGCCATGTACCATTGGGCGGTTGTCCCTGTTGGCACCCAACAAAACCATGATTGGCGAGTGGACTCAAAAGAACAATTCGGTCAGCAGAATTCATAAGAGAAGCATACACAATTTGGACCCAAATTGTGATGCAGAAATCTTTCATTGGGCCAAGTCAAAAAGAGTTGCTGTATCCCTGTTCCTTCCATGGGTTGCAGCAGCCAAAGCTCTAGGTGAATTGGGCCACCTAGAGTGCTGGATAGTCAAACAGGCAAACTTGACATGCACGGCCATCAGCTCCCTCCTAGAAGAAGAGGAGATTACCAGGCAGGCCACACTCCAAAATTGTGCAGCCATAGATTTCCTCCTGCTGCTGCATGGACATGAGTGCCAGGAATTTGAAGGACTGTGCTGCATGAACCTAGCATCAAAAGCACCCAACGTCCACACGGCTCTCCGAGAAGTGAAAAGCCTGATCGGACAAGTCAAGCAGGAATCCGAGGACTGGTTCAACGGATTGTTCAAGGACTGGGGACACTCGGGGTGGTGGACCTCTATAATTAAGTCAATTTTGTTGTTTTTTGTTGTTCTTTTCCTAGTCATGTTAGCATT
Source organism: Diglossa brunneiventris (assembly GCA_019023105.1). Lineage (NCBI taxonomy): Eukaryota > Metazoa > Chordata > Aves > Passeriformes > Thraupidae > Diglossa > Diglossa brunneiventris. The sequence continues at coordinate 19,881,235 of CM032357.1, forward strand.
TGGTATGCTACGGCGCATACATTTAAAGGCTATCCATGGTTTGGTCTCCAGTGCCGCAGAAGTCAACCGCTCAGAGTTTGTGGAACTAAAGCAAATTGACAGGCCTGCAAACCATGAGTGGTGGGCAAATTCATAATCAGCAACGAAAATAGTCCGATGCATTTCCTTCTAATTTTAGTTTACAGAAAAGGTGGAGGTGTTGTATTGCACTAAATAGTTTATTTAGTTGTCTTTTCCCTGGTGATGGGAAAATTCACTGGGTATGTCAGGTCCCATGAATGTTTTATTCCCCCTCCATAGCACCTGGTCTCTCCCCAGTGCATCCCTTTTCCGGTAGTTTGTCCCATGGGTGGCTTCCCCCCTCACCCCCTCCCCAGTGGTATCCCATTGGCCCCGACCCTCTTCCCCTGCCCCTGTTTCCCTGGAGTATAAAACTGCCCTGCAAGGGGTCCACATCCTCTTTTCTATCTGGGTGGTCGCCGTCACCAGAAGTGTCCTGTTCCAAGCCAATAAATTGGACACTCGTCCCCACGTGGGAAAGAGCGCCTCTCTGTCTTTTATCCTAGTCTATGCATGTCCGTGTGGGCTTGGGTTCGAGCTGGCCGGATTGGACCCATATAAAGCCTGGAGAACCTCGGATTTATGCAGCTAAGCGCCGGTCCCGGTTGTCTTTCAGCAAAAGCCGCGCTCCCGAGCACACAGAGACCGGCACAATGCTCTGCGCGCAAAGAGGCCGTTTCTTCGCCTCCGGGAGCGGGAGAGAGGGGCAGCTTCCGAAAGGCGAAGAACGAAGCCGCACAACTTTTGGATTCTGTGCGCAGCTGGCAAACTTATAGAAAACAGTACCTTACAACTCTCCTGCCTTTTCCATTCACATTAACATTCAAATTGAAGGAGTTTTGGGCAACTTTCTTTTGCTTCTTGCAAAACACTCCGCAGACCTCCGTGCAACTTCTAGAACAAGATCGGGGATTTTTTCGGTCCTGGCAAAGTTTCTCCTTGCGAGACATAGTAGAAAAGCTTTTTGCTAAAATGTAGGGGACAAGAGACGCTAAAGACGCAGATACGGAGCTCTTGGAAGCTAAGCACCAGTCCTGGGCGTCTTTCGGCAGAAGCCGCGGTCCGGAGTGCACCGTGACTGCCACAATGCTCTGCGACCGGCACAATGCTCTGCGCGCCAAGAAGCCGCTTTTTTGCATCCGGGAGCCGGAGAGAGCGGCAGCCTCCGAAAGGCAAAGAACAAAGCCGCACAACACTGGGATTGTGTGCGCAGCTTGCAAACTCATAGAAAACAGTACCTTACAACTGTCCTGCCTTTTCCATTCACATTAACACTTTATTGGAATAATATCCCAATATTACTGGGTGGAACGTGCCTGGGCTCGTCTGACCCTTGCTGCTTGACCAAAGGCGGCAGCTGTGGTGTTTCACCTCAGAGACACCTTTGGCCAGCTGTATGTTGCAGCTGGCACTTGGAACAAGTCCAGACATGCAGGAACTCAGGCTTTACCTCTGATGGAAAGGCTTTAGGCGAGGTGAAGATGAAAAGGAGACGGATTCTGCCGAGGGTTGAATCCAGAGTTTATTCCACGGTCACAGATCTCTGAATCTTGGTAACAGCTCCACAGAATACCGACCGCGTGGTCTCAGTGTCCTTTTAAGCCCGGGGGGAGGGGGAGGGAAGGGATCGGTGTGCCACCAACCAGGTGGGAGGGGGGAAGGCTTAGGGGACAAATGACACCTGGATGGCCTGATTGTCCCCAGGGCTGAGAGGCATCTTTTGAACTTCACCTATCAGACAATGGCCTTGCTGGCCTACTGAGATTGACGGACAGCTCTCAGAAGGAGGCAGGGAGAGGGAAAGGGAGAAGGTATTGCCACACCTGGGAGGAACTGGGATGGCTAAAACAGGAAATTGCTTCACACTGCAACATCTCCCCCTAGTTTTGTTTAAAAAGAAGAGGACTGGGTTTGTGGTGCAGAATGCCTTCCAAACCATGGTTGGTAAATGGATTCTTCCTCTACAGAAGGGTCAGTGTTTTCCACTGAGGCCTCCATGTCATCCATTGGAGCACTAAGGGCTTCCAAATGGTAAATTTCAGGAGGGGGAGATGAACTTGAAATTAACTTGAGAACCAGGCGTTTGATTAGTCCAAAAACAATGCTAACAACTACAATGACAACAACTTAAATAAACAGTACTAAAAACACAGTTTTCAGAATAGATCCCAACCAGCCCGAGAGTTCCCAGCCTTTAAACAGTCCACTCAGCCAGTCGTCAGTTTCTCTCTTGATGTCTGAGAGCTTTTGCCAAGGTAGTCCATACGTGCTTTGGGCTGAGGGACTATCCAGGAGATCGCTGGTGGGATGATCGCAAGTAGGACGAGGAGCAGGCTTGGTCTCATGGCGTCTCGAGACTACACACGAACAGAGGGATCTAAACTGGTACAAGGAACTTAAGACAAACATCTATTACAAACTATTCCAGATAGGAGGCTTAAATGGAATTTCCTCCAGAGAACACTTGCGGCGTTTCCTTCTCCAGGCAGCATTAGCAACCTGGGGCACTTCTGTAGATTTCTCTGAGACCTTGGGAACATAGGGACTTACCCATTTGGAAGGAACCCACTTTAAACCAGAGGGAGTGGACACACAGGCATATCCACGTCTCCAAGTAACCAATTTGTAAGGTCCCACCGTCTTCCAAGTCTCAGGGTCCTTTACTAAAACCGGAGGCTTTTCTTTCATCAACCTATGACTGCTCCCCCCAAAGTGGCGTAGGATGGGCGGATTCAGGCTGTCAAAGGAACAATTCAGAAAATTGATTGTGAACAACGCCCTGGACAACCGGATGTGGGGAGGTTCCACTTTCAGAACCTGTTGTTGCTGGTCCAGGACTCTTAATATCATGGTGAGTCCTTTCTACAATGGGTTGACCTGTAGGGGAGTAGGGGATGCCAGTTTTGTGCTCTACTCCCCATTGCTGCAGGAAGCTCCCGAATTCCTAGGATTTGTAGGCTGGCCCATTATCAGTTTTCAACTCCTTGGGGATGCCCATGAAAGAAAAAGCCTGTAAGAGGTGCTTTATGGCATCAGAAGATGATTCTCCTGTGTGGGCAGAAGCATAGACCGCTCCAGAAAAGGTATCTACACTAACGTGAATGTATTTCTGCCGTCCAAATGACTGTATGTCTGTAACATCTGTTTGCCACAGTTCACAACTGTTCAACCCCCTTGGGTTTGCTCCCACACTCACTGTAAGGAGTGCAAGTTGTTGGCAATTTGGGCATGTGGCCACAATCGCTTTGGCCTGTTCTCGAGTGATGTGAAACTGACGAACTAGGCCAGGTGCATTTTGGTGGAAAAGCTGGTGGCTGATTTTTGCCTGTTCAAAAACATTTGGGAGAGTGGCCATCACTGCAGGTGCAGCAAAAGCATCTGCCCTTCTGTTGCCTTCAGCGATAAACCCTGGCAAGTCAGTGTGTGACCTGACGTGCATCACATAAAATGGTTGCTCTCGGTGGGTGACTAACTTTACAAGTTTTGAGAGCAATTCGAAAAGTGCGATGTTAGACACTTCTTGCAGTATTGCTTGATCTGCCCTGGATACTACTCCTGCCACATATGCAGAATCTGTAATCAGATTGAATGGTTCTGAGAACCTTTCAAAAGCCCTAACAACTGCAGCCAATTCAGCAACCTGAGGTGAACCTTCCACCTCAGCAATGTCCGTCTCCCACTGCTGGGTTTGAGGATCCTTCCAAGTCATAACGGACTTGTGGGACCTACCGGACGCATCTGTAAAGACAGTCAGAGCCTTTTCTAAAGGTCTCCTAATCTGAGCACTTCTCAATTTCAGAGTAAACTGAACATCTTGTTCGAACGCTTTGTGGGCAGGCCGCTGGACAGAAATTTGTCCTGAGTAGGAATCCAGAGCAAACTGCAACACTTCATTTTCTTGAAGCAATTGTTCCAATATTTGCATAGTATTTTGGCCCGATTTTAACTCAGTTAGAATGTGAATGCACTCAAAGTCACATCCTGCTACCTCCCTGATCCGGGTCCTTGCTATCCGGATCAGTTCTGCTACCAGCTCTTGAGGCTTTGTCATTCTCTTGGACCTTTTGTGACTGAGGGAAACCCATTCTATGATCAAGAGAGGGTCCCTCTGGTCCTGGCCCTTTTTGGGTGTATCCTTTGCTTTAGGTGTTTGTTTTTCCTCCCACTGGAAAATGATTCCATGGAGGTGTGGCAACTTACCTAAGATGATAAATTTGAATGGCAGGTCAGGCCGACATCGGTTGGCCTGTCTTGTGGACATTGCCATCTGAACCTTTTCTAGAGCTTTCCGTGCCTCTGGGGCAATAGACCTAGGAGCACCCGGGCCCTCTCCCCCTTTCAATAAATTGAAAAGAGGGGCAAGGTCCTCATTAGTCAGTCTGAGCCATGGCCTTACCCAATTTAAAGACCCACACAACTTGTGGACATCCGCAAGGGTCTTGATCTTTGGGTTGATTTCTAGTTTTTGAGGAACAATGGTCCTATTTCCAATCTCTAAGCCCAAATATTTCCAAGGTGGCATCTTCTGAATTTTCTTTTCCTGGAGCTCGAACCCTGCAACAATCAATGCATCGATCGTTAGGTCAAGCGCATGCATGAGTAAATCATCATTGGGGGCACACACAAGGATGTCATCCATATAATGATAGATGATGGCCTTTTCTGCGGCTGCACGCACTGGGGACAGCAGGGAAGAGACATACCACTGGCAGATCGCTGGCGAGACCTTCAGGCCCTGAGGAAGAACTGTCCAATGGTACCTTTTCATAGGGGTTTCCATGTTGATGGTGGGGACCGAGAATGCAAAACGTGGTGCATCTTCAGGGTGTAGGGGTATTTGGAAAAAACAATCTTTTATATCAATAACAGCCAATTTCCAATCCTGGAGAAGCATTGTTGGGAATGGCATACCAGGTTGGGGAGAGCCCATATCTTCAATGACATTATTAATTTGTCGGAGGTCGTGAAGGAGCCGCCATCTCTTTTTGTCAGCCTTCTGGATGACAAACACTGGAGAGTTCCACCGGGACGTGGTCTCCACAATGTGACCTTTTTTCAGTTGCTCTTCCACTAGCTCCTCAAACACCTTTATTTTTTGTTTACTGAGCGGCCACTGTTTCACCTCAACTGGTTTTTTTCCACTTCAGTTTTTGGGTGGGGCGCTGTTCAATGACCGCTGTACAAAAATGCTGTGGAGAGTCTGGAATATCAATTGTGACACCCCACTGGGCCATTAAATCTCTCCCTAACAAAGGTTCCGAATAATTTAACACAAATGGATGGATATTTGACAATTGTCCGATTGGTCCTTCGATTTGGATGATGCTTTTGGATTGTCTCACCAATTGCAGGCCTCCTACACCTTGAACGTGAGTGGCAACATTTTGCAAAGGCCAATGTGCTGGCCAGTCTTGTACTGGGATCACTGTGCAGTCTGCACCTGTGTCTACACGCATTTCAATGTGTTTTGACTCCCCACCCACACTGACATTACACCATAATTTGGGTTTGTCTTTCCCAATAACTTGGACCCGGGCAACTGTGGGCCCTTGTTTTTCGGTGCTTTCAGGTAAAAACGGCACAGGGATAGCTTGTGCAACGATTTGTCCTTTGGGAAGAAACAGGGGCGGGTGGAAACAGTGCAGCCCGAGAACTAATTGCTCAGGATCTGATGTTGTCATTCCTGGAGCAATTTCAATCTCATGTGGTGTGTGTTTGGTGTCCCCAATGACGATGTAGTTACAATGAATTCGGTGCCAAGTACCCTTCTGTTCTGGGTTGACGGAGACAAAATGCCAGTCAGTGTCTTTCAGGTGGAGTGATTCTGTCAGCTGCAACCTGAAAGGCTCATTGACAGAAGACGTGGTTAACATAGGTTCACCTAAATCATAGCAAGGGTTATTTTGTTTCACTTTCAACAGTGGACCAGCAGACGTGGTCTCTGAAGCATCTGCTTCACTTACAGAAATATTAATATTACCGTGCGCTTGTTTTATTTTGCTTCCTTTATTCCCTTGGCCTGCTCTTTTTGTGTCTGCACGCCTGGCAGGCCGGCGCTCCCCATTCAGTTTTTTTGTTGTTGTTGACCCCCAGGGAGTGCTTGCAGTTCTCCTCCCCTGCCATTTCTAAATTCATCAAATTGCTTTTTCAGGGGGCACTGGCTACTCCAATGCCCAAGGTTATTGCAAAGCAGGCATGGCTTTGTGGAGTCAACCATTGCTGGTGTTCACTGCTGCCCAAGGTGCTGCTGTGCTGAGGGAATGGGTGCAGGGCTGGCAACGGCGACACGCTGAGGGAGTCTTGGCAGCAGCCTTGGTCTGGTGTCTTCAGCAACACTCATCAGAGGCACTTTCCTGTTGCAAACTAGAAGCATATCTTTTAGTGTAGGGGGGGTTCTAGAGGAAGGCTCAAAATTGCCACTCGACACTGTTCATTTGCATTTATAAACGCCATTTCCTCTAAAACCTCTTCCCTTGCATTCTCTTTTTTAACTTGTATTTCAATAGCTCTAGTTAACCTTTCTACAAATTTCAGAAAAGGCTCTGATGGCAGCTGCTTGATCTTACTATAGGCCTCAAATGGGCCCTCAGGTTGAAGGGAAAAGAAGGCCTTTTCAGCTGCTTCTTTGACTTTCTCGAGAGTTTCTATAGGAATTGCAGTAGCTTGGATTGAGGGTGAAGACCATTGGCCTTCACCGGAGAGATGCTCAATGGTAATTGGCATGCCATTGGTGTCTTTTGCTGTGTTCGGATCAGCATGCAAGCCTGGGAGAGCCTCTTTCAGCAGCTGCTTCCATGCTAATTCCCATAATTTGAATTCTGTAGAGGTCATGAGGCATGAGAAAAGCTGTTTTAAATCATGTGGGACTACTACAGTCCTACTCAGTTCAGAATTTAAAAGGCCACGGAAGTATGGGCTGTGTGGGCCATACTCCTTATGGGATTTACAGACCTCTTTAATCAATTGTCATCCAAAAGAGCTCCAATTAGCAGTTGGGGCTGCGTCCCCTTGTGCTGCAGGCTGATACGTAACAGGAGCGAATGACAAAGTGGGACCCTGTATTGGGTCTGCAGTTCCTTGCCCTGTATCCTTTGAATCGACACAGATACAGCAGTGGGGATATGCAGTGGGCGTGCCCCCACCGTGGGAACCCGGAGAGAGGGGGTGGGGATACCGTGGGAACAGGGGGCGGGGACAGGGGGCTGGCAGGGGGCGGGGACGCTGTGGGACATCACGTCAGCAGACGCCCCCTGGGAGGAGTAGAGGGGCGGAGCTGAGGGGACAGCAGGTAAGGGTGGGGGAGGGAAGGAGTCACGAGGAACAGGAGGGGAGGGGGATGGGGAAGGAATTTTGGGATGCTTAGAGGAATCATGGGAAGAAGGAGACCAAGTATGGGAAGGTGCCACGTGGCATCCACCATCTTGTGGACCCCCTAGGGACTGGGGGCCATTTTGGGCATCACTGCTCTCTGAAAAGCTAACACATGCTCTGGGTATCAGAGCAGGGGAGGCAGGGTTTTGGGAAAGATTCCACGCGGTCTGGCCAGGACTTTGTGGACAGGGGAACTCGGGCATTTTAAAGTGCTCAGGGAGCCGGCTTCCCAGGGCATGAGCAGAGTGTGCTCTCTTTAAAAATACCAAGTTTTGGCGTGCAGGGTTTAGAGCTGGGAGGGGGAGAGACAGGGAGAGCAGAGGTACATTCCTTATCATTTGGCTTTTTCTCCAATTCTCTTTGTTTGAGCAAGGCTGCTCGAACTTGTAAACTCCAGAACACAAATTTAGCTGAAGATGTGTTCCCAGACTGTCCCAAGGTTATCAATTCATTCCCTACTTTATCCCAAAATTGAATATTATGGACTTCTTCAGGAGAAATTTGTGGAAAGTGTAGAAAAAGCCACCTTATAAACTGTTTCAATTTTCCTTTAGAGAACTTTACATTTCCACTGACTAAAATTCCAACAATATTATAATACACTCCTTTTTGTGCTGTGCTTAACTTCCAGCCCATTTTAGATGTAAAAGGCACAATACAGACTCCCGCCGACCGAAAGCAAAGAAAAATCAGCTACTGATTTCTAAAAAAAACATGGGTAATAAAGCGAAAACGAGCAGACGATAGCGTTTCACAATTCAGCTGCTTATACTTCTTTTAAAAATGCTGCCTGCAGCAGAAAGGAATTGGGACCCGCCCTGCCGCGCCAAGAAACAGAGAAAGCTTCTCCCGCCCGAGAATGCAGCCCCCCCCGCACCGCGCAACAAGCTGAAACCGGGGCTGCCGCGCGCCGCGTGTAGAGAGCCCCCCCCTCCCGCACCGAGAGAGAGCAGCCCCCCGCGCCGAGAGTGCCGAGCACACCGCGCTGCCGAGCCGGGGGGAGGGGCAGGGAGAGCTCTCCCGCTCCTCCGCCGGAGCGAATTAGAAAAGTAGCAAAGCCACGCCGCAGTGAGCTAAAGCCTAGAATGCGATCGCTCTCGCCCCGCAGGGCTGCGCAGCCTATTATGCAAGAGCGAAAAAGAACAGAACTCACGGCAGAGACTGTTTTTAAAGCTTCTACCCCCCCAAAGAGCAGAAATACTCACCGAAATCGAAGCTGTAGCTGGCAAGGTCAGGCAGGGTGGTCTCTTCACCGGAATAGGACCCCACGGGCAGGAGGGGCTCCCCTATTCTCCTCTGGAAAAATTTGCTCACCAGAAAGGAGCAGCACTTTCCAGGGGCGCCAAGCAGTCCACGAGACTTCTTGTGGGTTCAGTCCCAAAGTCTCTCTGGAGAGCAATGCAGCCAAAGCTCTTCCAGTGGGTGCTGAGCTGCCTTAAAGCTTTTCCGAGGTTATGAGATTCCTTCTTGGGGGCTGCAGGTTCGATCAGCCCAACGTTTGGGGCCAAATATTGGAATAATATCCCAATATTACCGAGTGGAACGTGCCTGGGCTCGTCTGACCCTTGCTGCTTGACCAAAGGCGGCAGCTGTGGTGTTTCACCTCAGAGACACCTTTGGCCAGCTGTATGTTGCAGCTGGCACTTGGAACAAGTCCAGACACGCAGGAACTCAGGTTTTACCTCTGATGGAAAGGCTTTAGGCGAGGTGAAGATGAAAAGGAGACAGATTCTGCCGAGGGTTGAATCCAGAGTTTATTCCACGGTCACAGATCTCTGAATCTTGGTGACAGCTCCACAGAATACCGACCGCGTGGTCTCAGTGCCCTTTTAAGCCCGGGGGGAGGGGGGAGGGAAGGGATCGGTGTGCCACCAACCAGGTGGGAGGGGGGAAGGCTTAGGGGACAAATGACACCTGGATGGCCTGATTGTCCCCAGGGCTGAGAGGCATCTTTTGAACTTCACCTATCAGACGATGGCCTTGCTGGCCTACTGAGATTGACGGACAGCTCTCAGAAAGAGGCAGGGAGAGGGGAAGGGTGAAGGTATTGCCACACCTGGGAGGAACTGGGATGGCTAAAACAGGAAATTGCTTCACACTGCAACAACACTGAAGGCGTTTTGGACAACATTCTCTTGCTTCTTGCAAAACAGTCTGCACACCTCTGTGAAACTTCTAGAACATTATCAGGGGTGTTTTCTGTACTGGCAGAGTTTCTGCTTACAAGACATAGTGGAAAAGCTTTTTGTTGAGATGTAGGCAACAAAAGATGCTAAAGACGAAGATACAGAGCTCTCTGAAGCTAAGCGCTGGTCCCAGGCATCTTTCAGTAGAAGTCGCTCTCCGTAGAGCACCCCGACCGGCACAATGCTCTGCGACCGGCACAATGCTCTGCAACCAGCAAAATGCTCTGCACACGAAGAAGCTGCTTCTTCACCTCCGGGAGCCGGAGAGAGCGGCAGGTTCCGAAAGGCGAAGAACCAAGCCGCACAACACTGGGATTCTATGCACAGCTTGCAAACTCATAGAAAACAGCACCTTTCCACTCTCCTGCCTTTTCCAGTCACATTAACATTTGAATAGAAAGAGTTTTGGACAGCTTTCTTTTGCTTCTTGCAAAACACTCAGCAGACCTCCGTGCAACATCTAGAAGACGATCGGAGATGTTTTCTCTACTGGCACAGTTTCTGCTTGCGAGACATAGTGGAAAAGCTTTTTGCTAAGATGTAGGCGACAAGAGACGCTAAAGACGAAGATACGGGGCTCTCTAAAGCTAAGAGCCAGTCCCCGGCGACTTTCGGCAGAAGCCGCTCTCTGGAGAGCACTGGGACCAGCACAATGCTCTGCGACTGGCAAAATGCTCTGCGACTGGCACAATTCTATGCAACCGGCACAATGCTCTGCGCGAACAGGAAGACGCTTCTTTGCCTCCGGGAGCCGGAGAGAGCGGCAGCTTCCGAAAGGCGAAGAACCAAGCCGCACAACACTGGGATTCTGTGGGCAGCTTGCAAACTCATAGAAAACAGTACCTATCCACTCTCCTGCCTTTTTCATTCACATTAGCTTTTGAATAGAAGGCGTTCTGGACTGCTGCTGTGCAGGAAGTCCAAACCCAGCTAACCCACAGAAAGGCACTTCAGCAGCTCCTGGAGCTCTCCAAAGCTAAGCGCCGGTCCCGGGCGTCTTTCGGCAGAAGCCGCTCTCCGGAGTGCACCGTGACTGGCACAATGCTCTGCGACCAGCACAATGCTCTGCACGCGAAAGGCGAAGAACCAAGCTGACAACACAGGGATTCTATGCTCAGCTTGCAAACTCATAGAAAACAGTACCTATCCACTCTCCTGCCTTTTCCAGTCACATTAACATTCGAATAGAAGGAGTTTTGGACAACATTCTCTTGCTTCTTGCAAAACAGTCTTCACACCTCCGTGAAACTTCTAGAACATTATCCGGGATATTTTCTCTACTGGCACAGTTTCTTCTTGCGAGACATAGTGGAAAAGCTTTTTGCGAAGATGTAAGCGACAAGAGACGCTAAAGACGAAGATACAGAGCTCTCCGAAGCTAAGCGCCGGTCCAGGGCGTCTCTCTGCAGAAGCCGCTCTCCGGAGAGCACCGCGATCGGCGCATTGCTCTGCAACCGGCACAATGCTCTGCGACCAGCACAATGCTCTGCGACCAGCACAATGCTCTGCACGCGAAGAAGCCGCTTCTTCTCCTCCGGGAGCCGGAGAGAGCGCCAGCTTCCAAAAGGCGAAGAACCAAGTCGCACAACACTGGGATTCTGTGCGCAGCTTGCAAACTCACAGAAAATAGTGCCTATCCACTCTCCAGCCTTTTTCATTCACATTAGCATTTGAATGGAAGGCGTTCAGGACAGCTTTCCTTTGCTTCTTGCAAAACACTCAGCAGACCTCCGTGCAACATCTAGAACACGATCGGAAATGTTTTCTGTCCTGGCACAGTTTCTCCTTGCGAGACATAGTGGAAAAGCTTTTTGCCAAGATGTAGGCGACAAGAGACGCTAAAGACGAAGATACGGAGCTCTCCGAAGCTTAGTGCCTGTCCCGGGCGTCTTTCGGCAGAAGCCGCTCTCTGGAGAGCACTGGGACCAGCAAAATATCTGCGACTGGCAAAATGCTCTGCGACCGGCACAATGCTCTGCTACCGGGAAAATGCTCTGCCTGCCAAGCAGCCGCTTCTTCGCCTCCGGGAGCCGGAGAGAGTGGCAGTTTCTCAAAGGCGAAGAACCAAGCCGCACAACACTGGGATTCTATGCGCAGCTTGCAAACTCATAGAAAACAGTACCTTTCCACTCTCCTCCCATTTCCAGTCACATTAACATTCGAATAGAAGGAGTTTTGGACAAACTTTCTTTTGCTTCTTGCAAAAGATTTTGCAGACCTCAGTGCAACTTCAAGAACATTATCAGGGATATTTTCTCTACTGGCACAGCTTCTCCTTGCGAGACATTGTGGAAATGCTCTTTGCAAACATGTAGGCAACAAGAGATGCTAAAGACGAAGGTACAGAGCTCTCTGAAGCTAAGCGCCGGTCCCAGGCTCTTTCGGCAGAAGCCTCTCTCCGGAGAGCACCGCGACCGGCAAAATGCTCTGTGACCGGCACAATGCTTAGCGCGCGAGGGAGCCGCTTCTTCGCCTCCGGGAGTCGGAGAGAGCGGCAGCATCCAAAAGGCGAAGAACCAAGCCGCACAACACTGGGATTCTGTGCGCAGCTTGCAAACTCATAGAAAACAGCACCTTTCCACTCTCCTGCCTTTTTCATTCACATTAGCATTTGAATGGAAGGCGTTCTGGACAGCTTTCCTTTGCTTCTTGCAAAACACTCTGCAGACCTCTGTGCAGCTTCTAAAACAGGATGGGAGATGTTTTCTCTACTGGCACAGTTTCTGCTTGAGAGACATAGTGGAAAAGCTTTTTGCTAAGATGTAAGCGACCAGAGACGCTAAAGACGAAGATACGAAGCTCTCCGAAGCTAAGCGCCTCTCCCGGGCGTCTTTAGGCAGAAGCCGCTTTCCGGATAGCGCTGCGACCGGCACAATGCTCTGCGACAGGCACAATGCTCTGTGACCGGCAAAATGCTCTGCACGCGAAGAAGCCACCTCTCCGCCTGCGGTAAATTAACCTGAATGGCCTATCTAAATCAGCGGCCACTGATTTCCTGAAGTCTTCAACAGGTCAGTTGACCATGTTTTTCTTGGGATTATTTTAATCTTTGGTCATGTTTCTCTTGGGATTCTTTTAACCTTTCCCCATTAGTTCAGCCTCTGCTCTCAAGCCTTTGCTGACATTTCAAGTATCTCGATACCCTGGAAATGTGTTGTCTTTATTGATCACGTCATATTCCCTTCAAAGGGTTGTTTGCCTCAAGTCTCATTTTTGCTGGTTTTCTTCTAGTTCATTGTCAGATGGCAGCAGGTGTTTTGTAAGAGCAAGTACACAATCCTATATCTTGCTTTTCTTTTTATTTGGCCTGTCTAGAAAATGGAATGACTGAACATCTCTGACAGGATTTTCTCTCCCCCTTATGTTTCACTGGAAGGTTAGATGCAAATCGTCTACCTAAAGTCTTGGCACAGAAGAAACTAGTGGTTTGCTGCTGCAAATAGGTGGAAGCTTACAAAAGAAAGGCCTTAGGCTGAGGCCCGTTATTTTGGCTAAGTAGAAAAGGACTATGGGAAGGTGAGGCAGCTGAATTAGAGGTAGATGAACAAGTTCTAGAACCGTCGCATGTTCACAGCGTGGTGTATGGTGGTTGGTTGAATGATGTTTGTTATGGCTTAAAGCTATGTAACTGATAAAGGCCTGAGTGCTTCAAAAGCCTGGTTTTTGCAATAAAGCAGCTCTCTTTGCACCTGCCTGGGGACTCTGGGTCACTACGGACCCTCACTCCCAGTTTGCCAAGGAGATGATCAGTAGGAATGTTGCAGAGCTGCTGTGTGCATATTACCGGAATGGCAGAGAGTGAAGCGGTGGACATTTCTGGGGTTTAGTAGAATGCTGCTGCATTGGTGCCAGTTTGGTCGGTTTTCCATCAGTGGCCTTTCTGTCTAGAAGTACACTGCCCAGAGTCTTTCTAGCATTTGATGCCATTTCCTTCCTGTTGTTTTAATGCCTTCCTTCAGTTGAAAGGATGATACAATCTTTACATTTTGAAGATCCCTCTTAGGAAACACTATGCCAGAGGAGTCATTGCTCCCTTTTCTTCTGCCTCCTTTGTCATTTTCAGAGACTCATTTCAAATTTCTGCTAATGTCAAGAAGAATACTGAGACTACTTAGCAGGGTTGACGCTCTCAGCTGCTTTCCTCTTTCACACTGCTTCATACTGTATGTGACTTAATGGCCTCATTTTGTCATCTGCATTTTGCTGTAATCCAAAGCTAAATATTCCAGGCCTGTGAACACAAAACCAAGTCTTTGTCTTTTGCAAGAACTACCCCAGGAGGATTTGTGTTCATTTTGATTTCTACGGTGTTAGCCCTGTTTCAGAAAAAAAGTAGATTGTACTCTCTTCTTGTGCACTCTCTTCTTGTGCTCTCATTCCCCCCTCTCTGCTTTGCATGCCCTAGTTAATCTACTGGCGTGACTCATTTGGCATCATCTCATAGTGCAAATTCTGCATAGTTTCATGTACTTACAAATGCCAGTTGCCAAGGAGCCTATATAACTATTCAAGGATTAAAGAATTGTAATGCTGGGCAAGTTCAGGGGCTGAAACTGTAAGTGGTTAAGTCATGCCATATTAAAGTGACACAGCAAATCAGTTGATCTAGGACTTTCAGCTGGACGCCTCTGAGAATAGCAGCTTGTCAGCAATGACACAGCCATCTTCCTAGCTGTATTCCAGAAAGAGAAAAGGGACACCTTCAATGGTTAAGATGTTTGGCATAGAGAAAACAGCAAGAAATGTACCACAAAATACTTGAGCCAGATAAAGTGCGTTTTTTCTAGTGAGAATTTTGCAGTTGTTCTTTCTTGTCTGTGCCTTTACTTTTCACAGAAGACAGGAGAGCGTTTAATTATTATTGTTCTTTTGTTTTTGTGTTTTGTTGGCCTCCCTCTTTCCACCTGCAATTAACAATTTTGCCTTTCTTTACTGGCTTCTCTTTCTTTACTTATAGAAGGTTACATGAGGTCCTCCAACCTTGTCATAAACATTCTCATACAGTGGAAAGAAGTAGAAGGTACATCTAAATGGATAGAACAAACCCACAAAAATAGGGGTTTCTTTACAGTCTTCTCTGAGAACATTAGGACACTAGATATCTTTGAACTGAGTTATGCGGTATTGATTTAACTTTTAGTCCACTCATTACTATTATTACAAGTGTTTGGCCTTTAAGACAGAGCCTTTGAAATCATCCAGCCCAATATTTTGGCTAATTTTGTGTTATTTCTAGCGAGGACTGTTTCTTAAGGAATAGTCCAGAGCAAGAGTGTTCACGGTAGAGTTATGATGCCATAATCAAAATTCTGGTACAGTTTGTGCGGGTAATACTTCTAGGAAAGAACGGTTTTAGATCTTTTTTGATTTTCAAATGTAACCATTATTTGAAATAGTTAAAAGTTAGAAGTGTCGTCCCGTCCCCCCGTCCCCCCCCCCCAAAATACTTCTCCCTGGAATGTTACTCAGGGACTACACATAAAAGCCCACGACGCAAAATATGTTGCAGATACTCTTAATAGAGTAGATGTGACAAACGGAGGCCAAGTTGCCTTTTTTTTACATCAAATACCAGTTATGATTGGGCTACCCTTTGCTTAAGGTAATTAGCTCACACTAATAATTTTACTCATGATTGAGCAAATTTTACTGTCATGACTGAGTAAATTTTACTCATGATTGAGCAAATCTTACTGTCCTGATTGCGTAAATTTTATTCATGACTGAGTAAATTTTACTGTCACTCAGAATTTTAATGTCATGATTGACATTGAAACTTTTCAAGGAAAGCTCTGAATAGCAATGTTTTTGTAAAAATAGTATTGTATCTCCTGTATTTGTGTGAAGCAGGTAAGCCTTTTGCTGTCACCAGTGTCGCTTAAATTTTCATGTCACATCTCTCTTCATATCCATATTCTGCTTAAGGGTCATTAATCTATTTTAGAATTGGCACGTGGAATAAGACTACTTTTTCTTTTTGAAAGCTAATGTCATTTGACCTACTTACAGCAAATAATTCATTATTTGTAAGTCCCCAGCTAGCATCTTTTACGCATATTCCAACCTTCTAAACAAGCAAGAAAAGCACTCCCCAATACTTTACTTTCTTAAGCACACAAAATGCTTCCCTCCTTTGCAGTTGGCAACTCTAAAATGAACCACGTCTGCAGTATTTTAACGTGCGCCATATTTAGCCATGTAATTCAAAACAAGCAAAAGGCAGTCCCTTCAATTTGGAAATATTTTTAAATTGTTTTTGAATATACAAAACATACCCTTACCGTACGCATTGCATGCAGATTTAATCGTCGTGAAAGCAAACCCTATGTTTCTGTTCAGATAGCATTGTTTTCCACAGTTTTCCACAATTGTTCTTGGCACAGTTTTCTACTTGTGTGACTGTTAAGACACGCAAAGGTACTTCAAAGGTACTCTAGTAAGCAGAAAAGGAGGAGCGGTTGTGCCTTATTTCTGGCTTCCTATGGTTTTCTTTTTGGTTTTCTTCCTCTTGCACTTTTTCATGTCACCTTTCTAGATACTGTGATTTAGATTTGCAGTTTACTAAGCTGTGTTTTCTGTCTGGAATTCTTGTAAATGCCGAAAGGAACCCAACCGGTAAATATGCATCTTTTTATGATTTGCTAGCTACATATAAAATCTTCCTGCTGCTCTAAAATGCCTTTATTTGAGATGCATTTTTATCACCATTCAAATGAAAAGAGAACAGTTCCTCTATTCACTGCTTTTGTATTGGATTCAGTTCAATGTGCGCTAACGGTGCAAAAAAGTCCTGCTGGAAGAAAGGATCTGCATACAAATTGACCAAGACACATGCTACAAGGGTCTTGGAAAGCTTTGAAGTTTTTCTCCTTTCTGGCAGTCTCTCTTCACAGCAAGACTTGATGAGGGATTTTGCTAGAATTTCTTTGACAGAAAGCAATAACAAAGCAAGCAAAATGGAGCAGCAAAAGAAGATAGCAGCAAAAGGTACATTATCCCCTCTATTATTTATCATTGTAGAAACAAATTTTTTCTCACCATGTTACATAAAATACCTTAGTAGAGCTAAAGACTAGAAAAATGCAACTCTGTTCTGGATTCATTAAAAGCAAAGCTATCTGTGGACAGAAGTGCCCAGCATGATGCTGAGAACTCCTAGCTGGTTTCAGTAAGCTGACTGGAGAACTGCATTTTCGGTGGGCTTTACTCGCATGTCTGTAAGGTGGGGAGTTTATGTGCAGCCTTGAGCCCTAAGAGTGCCATGGGCACAGAGACCCATCGTGTAGCTCTCTGACCAGCCACGGCACACTGAGGCATGATGGATTACTCCCAGAGTTCACGTGGTAGAAAGGTTTTCTGCCCCTGTGAAGGACAACATGTCAATTTTCTTGCATAGAGCCATTCTGTATGTTACAACGGTACCTTGAATTCAAGTGCTATTTGCACAATGGCCAGTGAGCTTGGATTCTTAAGTTTCTCCTGTTTGATCTGTTTCCTGCCTCAGTAAATAGCAAAACTTCTAAGGACTGCAATGCAAGAAGATGAAGCTGCTACCCTATTTCAAATGTTTGCCTAATTAAATGGTGATTCTTGCACATATTCGCAATGGTAATGTCAGGTACTGAAACACCAGCCCAGCTCTGCTCAGGGCAATTCTGAAATTGACTTGAGCTGTTTTCTATGTTTCTTAGCGGGTGAACTGAGACACTTCTAGCTTTCAAGGCAAGGCATTTGACAGCAGCCTCAAAAAGGCTCAGGCTGTTGGATGAAAAAGTGAGAAAACTGAGGTGAATGGGGGGAAATTTCACTTCTGGTTTATGTCATAGATTCAGCCAGATGATCAACAATCATTAGTTTAATGAGGTACCAGCGTAGTCTTTCACTCTCGCAGATCCCCAAAAGCTTAAACCATCCAGCAGCTTCTTCCTTGCAACAAGTGCCAGAGCCAAAAGCCAAGCCTGGCCGTCACCTTCTCCTCGCAGCCTACAAACTCTGCCAAATGTACCAGGGATTCTCACTTTCCTTTTCAGCTACATGGACAAGCACATCCTCTCCGTGTCACCGAGTCCTTAGTGAAACCAAATGGCAGTTCACCTTCAAACAGCTCAGTGTGCCAGGACAGAAAGCTTTCACTGACCTGTCCCCTTGCCTTTTCCTTGCAGCCTTTTATTTTCAGAGCACACACCGAGGCATTGCACTTTGCTTCTCAGCTCAGTGTATTGTCATATTGCTGGAGTCCCAGGTGGCCATCTCCTTCTCACACAAACTACTTATTTTGAAACAGGCTGATGTGATGTGTTTTCCTGCTCAGTTATTCACACTGTTACATTCTATGTCCTGCTTGCAGTCTAAATCTAAATGGAGAAGTTTCTGGCTATGTCTCACAGATGCAGATGTGCCAGGATGAAAAGGTTGCTTGGACCTTGCCACTTACATTCGAAAACATCCATTCACTCCACAATCAAGAGACAGCTTTCTTTGCTTTACATCCTGCAAACTTCACACACATACACAGACACACACACACAGACACACACACATGAGAGAGCTTGTCGCAGACATCTTTTGTGAAAATCCTTTTCTTTAGGATTTTTCCTTCTGAGGCCTCAGAAACAAAATGTAAGCAATGGTTATCTGCTGCTGTGGAAGGCAACAGGTGGATCCGTGATTGGTCTTGTGTGCATGTTTTGATTCAGTGACCAGTCACGGCAGAGCTCGCTCTGTCTCTCGGTCCAAGCCAGCTGCTTTTGTTATCATTCTTTTCTATTCTATTCTTAGCTAGCCTTATGAGGAAACCTTTCCTTCTATACTTTAGTATAGTCTTAATGTAACATATATCATAATATAATAAATCAAGCCTTCTGAACATGGAGTCAACATTCTGGACTCTTCCCTCACCTGAAAACCCCAGTGATCATTGTCACACACTCCCACTTGTTTGTAGGACGCAGTCTAGCTGAAGGGATATCCAGACAATTTTTCCCACCTGGTTCCGTAAAATTTCCGGCAACTCTAATGGAGGTGGCTTTCTCAGAGACAGATCCTTCCATTTTTCTGCATGCTTCCACAATCGACTCACCAATTGTTCCAGTTAAGGTTCTAGTCCAGTCCTTCAGATTCCATCCCCACTCACTTGGATGATATACCTCGGAGTCATGCAGCACTATAGGCTCTAGGTTCGGGTGGCCACCCTTGGGATACGCTCCTAGAACATTAGTGTGATGGAGGGTAGCTTCAGACCACGACTGCTCAGCAGGATTCTGTCTGTGGAGTTGTGGTAGGATGCAGAAAACTATCACCAGTGTTATCATGGTTCAGATGATTCTCATGTCCGTCAGGGTTCTTCTGTAAAAGTAAAAACAACAGAAACCCTGCCACTGAGAGGCAGAAAAGAGTTAAAATGATGGGATTATCCAGTGTGTATTTATCCGATGCTCTTTCCCTAGGGCATCAGAGGCTAACAATGCATATTTATTCGGAGGGATTTTCAGCACTAGTGGTACTTCCCCTACAGTAGGGAGGTCCACCAGAACAGGTTGTCCAGGGTAATGTGCTGGATTTTTTGAATCGTCAGGTCCCCGTAGTGAGGGAATGATGCTTGGAGCGGTTAGGCAAAAGGCAATGATTTTGGGACATCCATTCACCCTCCATCTACTGTTGACTCTTTTAACAGCTTCCCATAACTGAATGTCCCAATTTCCCTCCCATGGCTTCAGAAGTCCTTTCAAAAAACCACTGGTCCTTTCTAAGATGCCGTTAGCTTGAGGGTAGTAAAGGGTGTGGAAAGTCCACTTAATTCCTTCACCTTTTGCCCAATGCTGTACACCTCTAGCAGTGAAGTGGGACCTGTTATCAGATTCAATTTCCTGTGGCTTTGGGAAAGTTCCAAACCACCCCTGCAAAGCTTTAACTGTATTATCACCTGTAGCTCCTTTAAAAGCATCAGCTTGAACCAAGCCAGAAACAATTTCTACTCCTACTATCACAAAGTGTTTACCTCCTAAATTCTTAAAAGGACCGATATAGTCTACCTGCCATGCATCCCATTAGCCTTTACCCTTTCTTAAATGCAGACGATCATCTTCTAAAGGATGTCTCTCCAGTTGCCTGCGACATTGCTCGCAGGCCGATACGCATGTTTTACACATTTCCCTGGTAAGCGGCCAACCACGAGCATGAGCTCCCTTGTACAAATCTTTCGCACCTGTGTGCTGTCTTTTTACATGTAACCATTCTAATAGTTGATCCCAGTCCTCAGTAATTAGTTCCTTTTTCAGGGGGCTGAGCCTTGCTAGTTCATCAGCTCTATTATTCCACTCTCCTGCTGGATTTCCGTCTGTTTGGTGAGAAGCTACCCAATAACAGGAAAATTTCCTTGGCTTGCAACATCTAAAATTTCTTGCCACTTTTCCTTTTGCCACACTGGAATTCTGTGAACTTCCCAATCATTTTGCTGCCAGAAAGGAAGCCACTCGGTACAACCTTTGTACACTGCATAAGAGTCAGTGTAAATGCAGACAAGAGAAATGTTCTGTGCCTCACGTCGGAAAACACTCCAAACAGCTATGAGTTCCCCAGCCTGAGAGCTGCCTTCCCCTTCGGAAATGATTCTTTCACCAGATGAAATGTGTAAGGCAGCTGCTCTATATTTCCATACCTTCCCTTCCCGTTTTGCAGAGGCATCTGTGAACCAAGAACTTGCTGCTAGTTCGGGGGAGAAAGGAAGGGCAACTTTGATTACAGAGGCAGATTTATCTTGGCTGTTAGCCAGGCTCTCAGTGTCTTGGATTGCTAGATTTTTAGCAGCATCTTCTCTTATTGAGACGGTATTACAGTAGGCTTCCATCTCAGCATACCATTTTCTAACTGAGGCCCTTTGGGCTACCCCGTCAGGTGGGGGGGGTCCCATTAGCTACAATTTTGATAACTTTGAAAGGGCCTCTTAATACAATAGGCTGTTGTGGTGCAATTTTTTCCTCTTGTAGGAGAGCTAAGCTAACCACAAACAACCCCTTTTCCCAGGTAGTGTATCTTTTCTCAGCATCTTTGAAACCACAGGAATAAAAATCAAGAGGCCCTGTCGGACCCTGGGGACCCCACTGCCAAATGTGTACTGATAGTGCTGAGGAGGCAAATCCCCATTCCACCTGAAAGGGATCTGTGGGATGGATAGGGCCTAGTGCATGATGAGCTGTTGCCTCTAAAATCAGTAATTGCAATGCTTCTTCTGAGAAGGAGTCCAATCCCATTTCATCCTTTTCCTCAGCAAGCCATAAAGCGGCCTAGCAATTATTGAGAAATCTGGGATGTGTTTTCTCCAGAACACTAATAGTCTTAGAGCTTGCTGGAGATCTTTCCTCGATTCAGGCGTTTGAATCTTATCTAAAGAGGTTAGGGTATCGGGTAGAATACATGTCATACCTCCTTTCCACCAAATTCCCAAAAACTTCACTTCCTGAGAAGGCTTCTGAATTTTCTCTGGGGGCATCTGCAAATCAAGACTTTCTAAGTGAGAGATTTTTTTCTGCTGATGTTTCCCTACTACCTCTATTTCATCCCCCCCCCACCACCACCCACCCCTCCCCACCAGAATGTCATCAATGTATTTATTATTAGCTACAGGATCAGATTTGGGTATTTTCTCCAATTCCTGGGCTAAAGCATGGTGGGCCAAAGTGGGGGAGTGTTTGTAGCCTTGGGGAAGCCTAGTGAAAGTGTATTGCTGTCCTTTCCCATGTGAAGGCAAAATGGTCCATATCTTCTGGCTGTATAGGTATCATAAAGAAGATGTCTTTGACATCTGTAGTTGCCATTGCCATGATTGAGTGACCCTTTTCTTGAATTGATGTTATTAATTCAGCTAAGTTTGGACCGCTGCTGAAGAGGGTCTGTGTTGGCATTAAGCCTGCGAAATCTTTGTAATCTCCACTTTCCATTGGCTTTTCGGACTGGCCATACCGGTGAATTAAAAGGAGAATGTGTGTGAATTATTACCCCTTGGTTTCTCAAGTCCTGTAGAACTGCTTTGATACCTTCTCTGGCACCAGAAGGTAGAGGGTATTGTTTTACATTAGTTGTTTTATTACAGGGTAGGGAGGGTGCGGTTTGAAGCAGCCTAATGTTAAGTGGCAGTGTGCCAAAAGACCACAGAAATCCCTCAGAGTCTTCCCACTGCCTCCCAGCAAGGGCATCCATTCCTAATCAATTATTTGGAATGTTCCCAATTACCATTTTGATGACTAGTTGATGCTCATCTCCAGGGAGTGTCAGGTTGACTAAGGTTCTTATAGGTCCATATTGTCTACAATAATTAATCATATCTACTGCAACTTCACCCCATGTCCAAACTTTACAGCTACTGGCAGGTGAATCAGATTGAGAAGCTGAGGGCTGTGAGGGGGGAGAGTACGGAGTGAAGCCAGGATCTCTAGATCCACTTTGGTCAGTGGAGTTCCTGAGGAATCTATCTAGTCTTTCTACAGGACTCAAAGCCATTATGGTTTTCTGTAGAGTCGTTGCTGTAGGTTTAAGTGTTTCTGGAAGCCCACGAATTCAATTGGTCATTAGTTCTGGCTTCACAGGTAATTGCATTGGGCATTCAAAACCAGGAAGTAATTTCTTTTCATGAATCATTTGCAGGCAAGCGGCTATGTGGACACTTTCTAAGAGCTGGTCAGGGGTGCCAACGATTGCCAGGGGGTCACCCCTGTCCAAAGGATTCATTCTCCCTGTGTCAGGGACCATGTGTCACGCTTATCTCCTGCTGTTAAGAAGACTCCACGTCCCCAGTACCCACTGGCCTCCTGTTCAGTTAATTTAATTTGATCTCCACCACTGAGGGACACTCGGAAGACATATTCTTGTGGGAGGCGCCCGAATATTTTTCAGCTTAGCTAATTCGGTAGCACTGAATGGTATTTGTTTAGTTGTGATATGTGGGTCAAGACCCTCTTTCAGCGATGGAGAGAGACGGGGAGACTGACTCGGTGATCAGAATCCAATTTTATTGTGGGATGCAAGTGCTTATATACTATTTCAGGGAGACTAGTAATGTGTACTACAATGATTAGGTTAAAATCACATACACAAACTTATGCATATAGCAACATCTCTTGCTTGCAAGAGTTAACGGGATTTTCTTTTTCCAGTAAACCCATTTGATTTAATCTTCTCACAATCCAGGTCTAATTTTCAAAGTTCCGTTTGTTTATGCCAGGCATCCTGTTATCAAATCTCTTATGTTAACCAGGTCCAAAGTCCATCATCTGTCTTGTGTCCCCCAACATCCAACAATCCTCATCATTTATATAGTTCTATTCTGTTTGAACCAAGGGTCTCAAGGAGGACAGCAGTATTCTCCCCAGTTTTTACTGCCTCAAGTTCCTTCTGGGATAGATTTGTTTAATGTGAGGAGTTTCCTTTCCTCTGCCTCTGTAGAGGAATCAGTATGATGGCGAATTCTTAGCAAGTTCCTCTCTAAGGGCAACTCGCAACATATAGATCTCATTTCTATCTGCCTTTAATTCTTTTGCAAAATTTCAGCTAGGTTTTGAAGGGAATCTATTCTTGCTATTTCCTCATTTCTTCGCTTAAAACGGGTTTCTATGGCTGCTGTGAGACAAGCTCCCAAAACTGAGCAGAGGATGGTTTTATTTTTGCCCAGTTTATATTCTGTTTCATGTTGTAAAGAACAAATTCTATCTATGACATTTTCTAAATTAAACCAGTTGTTCTCTGCCCAAACCTCCCCCCTTGGAGAAGGCTTGGCATTGTATTTAGCAAGCAGAGCAGAAAATTCAGCTTTAACTTTTGCGCTAGAGTTTTCAGTCATTTTATGAAGGGACCAAAACCACGACAGGGAGGTGCAAACTTAAGTTAGACAATCTCACAGCCTTTGCTGGGTTCTCCTTTGCTTCCCTGGCTGGGTGAAGAGACAAAATCTGCCTGGGAGGCCCTGCTTAGTTCCTTCAAGTTGTCCCTTCCTTCCCAGACAGTCCAAATTCATGCATTCACAAAAACAGTTTCCCCTTTTGCACCCAGAGATCTTTTGGGAAATTCTAAAGACAGAAGCCTCAATAGAGTATGGGAGTGTATTTCACCTGGGCGTGTGCAGTTTGCAGGAAATTCGAAGAGCTTTCCTTGCTTTCCAGCTTCGTTCAACCCTTTTTGGATGAGGGGCTAGGTGTGGCTGAAGCAAATCGTCCTTTCCCTGTTACAGACTACAAACAGCCCTGCAGACCCCTCTGTCTATCAGAATCCTGTCCGTGACGCCAATTTAATGTCACAGTCCGCTCATACGAACAGGGGTGGTGATGGTTCGTTAACTGATCTCGGAGTGCAACAGACAACACGGAAAGGGGATTGCAGTATCAATCAAAACAAATGCACCTTTATAGAATGACCACAGCAAGTGCGTGAAAGGAATTAGGGGGAGGAAAAGAATAGAAAAGAGAGGGAGAAAGAGAGAGGGAGTTGTCCTTGGTTGACTATATGATGCTTTTATCCCCAATCGTCTTGTTCTGTTTATGCTGAATAATAAGTTTTGCACCTTTAAGACTTGTTGCAGAGAGTGAAGGAGGGAGAGAAGAAGCGCGCAGTTTGTTTTCAGACACTGCACTCACTCCTCCACATTCCTGCTCCTGGACTCTGTTGTCTGTGGATGAACAGACAACGGGACAGAGCTCTCCTTTGCTTTTAGTTAGTTTTAGCTTGCTGAAGCAAAGAAGTTCCCTGGACTGTGTTTTTTTTCTTTTTTCACTTTTCTTTGGACCTCTTGAAACCTGCTCTGGACTGAACATCCAGAAGAGCACCGGCAGCTAGCACCTGTGGCCCACTGGGCCGGGCCTGGCCCGGGACATTTCCAGCACCGGAGGGACTGATAAGAGCCTGAGTGAGCTGAACTGCAACCCGGGGAGTATAGCCGACTCCATGGAGCTTGCGAGAGCTCCATGGAGGATTGAGACTTAACAGTAGGAACTGCTGAGTTATGATGAGACAGCAAAATAAGCTCCTGTCTTCTACCTCTCGCCCCATAGCTTATCTCTGTAACCCCATAGGCCAACTTTTCCCCTAACCCTTACTATTGGACAAGTTTGGATCCCCCTATACCCTATAAAAGGGGCTGTTTTAGCCCATCCAACAGAAGAAGAGCTGTCACTGGAACCCTTCACAGATCGCTCAATAAACCATCTCTGTGGAATGCCAGGACCTCTTCTTCTCCTCTCTCGCATCTGCTTCTGCCCCAGCCAAAGGCGCCCTAGCAAGTAAGCTCAAGCTGAAATCCTAAGAAAGCTGAGAATCACTAAAGAGCTAAAATCACTAAGCTTGCTAAGGGTGGCCAGTGGCTACGAGCTGACTGGGTATTCGGGCACTCTGTCTCCTAGAGGGACTGAGTTATCCGGATTGGCCTGCATCGCTCGGGGATAAGTCCAATATCTGGGTCTTATCAGGGGAGGGGACTTTCTGAGCTTGTCATCTCTTTTGGAGCAGCAAGGGGTTTTATTGATTAATATTGTTTAGGTTTTAGTGTTTAATAAACAGGTTTTTTCCACTTTTTTCCAAGGAGCTATTTTCTGCCAGACCGGTTGGGACGAGGGGCCAAATGAATCTGCTTTCCTAGAGGAGACCCTTTGGGGGTTCTCTCCAAAATTTGCCCTGAACCAGGACCCGAGTATAGCTACCAAACGTGGAGAGACTAAGTCCTGGTAGTCCAGCCAAGAGAGTTTGCCTAGTCACGTCGGGAAGATCTCAAAGTCCTGGTTAACTCAAGGTTCTATTATAGTCCATTTCTGAGGGGGGAAAGAGATCTTGAAATGGCTGAGGGGGAACAGATACAATCAAGAAGAAGTCTATTGAAATTGCTGAGGGGAAAAAGGTATTGAAGACGGGTACAGACAGTCCATGTTCTCAGCAGGATAAGTCAATATCAGCAGTGAGTGGGACCCATTGTTTCAGGACTGCTTTCTATGGGAAACCAGCCTAGGTCCAGTGAACACATCTGTAGGAAACACTTAGCAGGCATCCTGCTTCAGTCAGGCCAGCAGCCCTGCATCAGAATTACGGGGCTCTCAGTCCTTGGCAGGGGGGCTTCAATCTCCATCCCTCACGGTGGTAGTGGAGCAGATGAAGGATTTTCCATGGGGGGCCTACCAAAGTTGCCCCAGCAAGTTCATCTGGCCAAGAGGTGGGAAAATTCCTGGCCCATTGTCACGAAGCAGGTGCAAGCATATAGGCTGCGTCGCCCTTTGTCAGGCCCTGCTAGAAGCAGTCACTGTAGGCACAGCTGTGAACAATCACTTGGCAGGCCAGAATTCTGCTCAGGGGCCTCGGGATTTTTGGTGTTCATCCACCACCGAATGGCCGGAATTCCCATCAGGGTCCTCAGGGTCCCAATGTCTATCCTGGGAATGGTCGTGAGGCAAATGAGGGGAACTTCAGACAGTCTTTCACACGTATCAGAAAATCTATTTACTAAAATGGCCAAAAAGAATGCATAACATTTAGAATTGAGGGAAAAAAAAAACCCAAACTCAAACCGTTGGAGCAATATCATTCTAGAGAATGCCATGTAGCTATGAAAAGTACAAGAAACGTCTATTTTCAAATGCACCTACAAATCACCATTTTGCATCTTTTTTTTTTTTTTTTTTAAGCTCTGGCACTTATCTGATTCCTTTTTGAGCTAGTTCAGCTCATTAATCTGGTAAGAAAGCAGCTAAAAATAAACAGAAAAACCTATGGGGAACATGATGCCACTTCAGCCATGTTTTAGTGGAGAATTAGGTCAGTCTTCTGTCTTGTAGAAATATGTCTGTCATATATGAAAATCAATGCATAGCACTATCTTATTTTGAACTTTCTCATTGCTACTGGGTTCCTGAATGATCAAGATGGTTTCAAACCAAACAACACCCAGCCCTCTAAGCTACTCCCCAAACTATTGCAATGGAATAACTTGATCAGGTGAAGAGCTCGCTATGCAAAAGCTGAATATGATGTCAAGAATGCTTTGTTGTGGATTACCATTGTTTGGGATAATTTATCCCTTACCCTACCATGTAGGTATAGGAAAAAATTAGGTAGCCACAAGGCTTTTACAGCTGTTCTTGTATTTTGGGATAGTAAGGACTTAGGGTAGTAAACAAAACTGTGGTAAGTTTTACTATTGACTTGATTCCCGTTTTACTTTGAATTAACTGCTTTGCATTTCAGCTTACCCATCAGTATAATGAGAAGAATAATATCTTCTTCCTGCCCAAAAGATGTTGAATTATGCCTGTGATGTCACGGACTTAAAAATGAAAAACACTGTGATTGAAAGGAAGTATTGGCATGCCACAAGGTAACTGTAGTGAGCTGTGTTTCCTCCTCAGCTTCACTGCGATAGTAGAATTTTAATTAGCAGTTCCAAAACTTGGTCTTAGCATAGTCTGGTGACATATCTCAGTAGAGCAGTGTCCTAGGGTGACTTTATGATGCTTGTATCCCCAGTCATCTGTTCTGTTAATGCTGGATATTATATTCTCTGCTGTCATGACTGGTTCTGAGAGCAAAGGTGGGGAGAAGAAGAAGCACGGAGTTTGTTATCAGAGGCTGCACTCACTCCTCGAAAAGCAACACTCCTCCACATTCTGTGCTGCACCGTGTTGTCTGGGCACTGACGGAGCAGAACAGAGCGCTCCTTTGCTTTTAGTTGGTTTAGCTGGCTGAGGCAGAGCTTTCCCTGGACTGTCTTTTTTTCTTTCCCTTTTCTTGGAACTGTTCAAACCTGCTCCAGACTGGGACCTGGGGAGCACTGAGAGCTTGCACTTTGTGGCCTACGGGGGCCTACTCTGGGCAGCAGCCTTTCTCAGTGCCGGAAGGATTGATAAAAGAGCGAGCATCCACAGGAGGCATCTTTCTGAATTTGTCATCTCTTCAGAGTGGCGAATGAGTTTTGTCATCTGGTGTTGTTCTTTTTTTGTGCTGGCGAGTGCTTTGCCTGTTAAATAAAGAGTTTTTTTCCTCTTCTCTCCGAGGAAATTTTTCCCAAACCAGTTGAGGGGAGGGGCCGTGTGGGTGGGCATTCTTGGGGGGGGCCCCCTTTTTGAGGTTTTCTGCCAAATTTGCCCTAAACCAGGACAAGCAGGATGTGCGACTTAGAGAATGAGGGAATCACTTTGGTTGGAAAAGACCTTTTAGAACATTGAGTCTAAATGTAATTAGCAAATGCAACCATCAAGAAATGTTTTGCTGTCTGAAGAGAACATGGTTTATCTGGTAAGCTTTGCAAGTATTTGTGGCTGTCATGGGTTGACAGGAAATAGGTTTTCTGGGAATGGAGTGGTCAGAGGCCAATGGGTGCTCAGATTCTGAAATTGGCACCTGTTTTGGCCATTGGGGGTATTGGTTACGCCTCTGAGAACACAGGGGTTAAAAGCAGAGCTGTCCCCTGGGAACTTCCTTTTGGTTTCTGGCTGGTGAACTGGTCAGACCTCCCCCGTCCGGCCCTGCCGGCTGGGCGGGGGAGGGGACCTGCGGCCTTGAGGTAAGCTGAGTTTTGGGACAGAGAGGGGCTTGAAGGCCCCCGGGATGGAAGGGTGGAGGTGCTCCAGGAGCCTTGTGCAGTCCTCCCAGCAGAGAAGCCCCGCCGAGGAATTTGGGCAGCCCCCCCCCTCCCTGGGAGATGAGAGACAGAAGCCGCGCTCAGTGTACGGGGCTGTGGCCTTGAGGCCTCGGAGTTGGCGGCATGCCCAGCTCGTGGAGAATGGGAGGAAGGTGCAGCGGAGAAAGAACCTGGCCGCCCTGTAGAAGCCTTTAACCCCTGTTTGGACAATGAAAATCTTGCAGAGCATTGACCTTTTCTGGAGCAGGAAATAGGCAGGTGTGATGTGATGCTGGGTTGTGAGAGAACCCTAGATGGCAAGAGATAAGGAGTGGCTGTTGCTGGACGCTGTTTGTCAGCCATGGACAGAACCATGCTTCCTTGTGACACAGAGGCTGCATCCAGGGGGAGGCGGTGGCTCGGACCAAGAGGGTTCAGTTGGAGACCCCCCGGCCCCAGGGGGTAGAGAAATATGGGGGGGACAAAGGATGTCCCAAAGGTGAGACTGTGCCTTTTTGGAAGGAGACAAAGCATCCTTTAAAAAGACAACCCTTGAAGCAGCTCTGGTCCATGTTCATGTGGTGAGAGCACTGGACATGAAAAGGAAGAGGTCACCATGGCCCAAGAAGGACTTCTCCTCTTGATAGACTGAAGATTGAGTATTTATAGAGTGATGATGGACTGAGAGTTGAACTTTAAGAGATGTATTGGGAGAATCTGGTAGGGGGGAGGAGGAAATGCTTTTGTGAAGTTTTCATTGTCTGTGTGTGTGTATGTGTCTGTGTGTGTGTGTGTTTTTTGTTTGTAGTTTAGTTAATAAACTTTTTGTTCCCTTTAGTCTTAAGCTAGAAGCCTGCTTTGCTTATTCCTGGCCCCATCTCACAGCAGACACCAGGGAAGAGGTATTTTTCATGGGGGCACTGGCATTGTGCATGTGCCAGTGTCAAACCATGACAGTGGCACACATGTCCAATGCATTAGATGGGAATATAATAAGAAACCTGTGCAAATCAACAGAATGATTCTCAGGGTAGGATATTGGCATGTTTCATCCTTCTTCCCGACTTCTTCCAATGAATTATTTTTATAAAGTAATGACTGGAATTGTTACTCTTTTGACGGTTCTTATTGTATTACTGACATTTTTGGTATAGGAATGCTGAATGGGTTAATTCACCTAGTTTTTCAGATAAAGACCAAGATTTAGTGTTGCTTAAGCTGGAGGCAGAAATATTTAAATCCTCCAGCCTCCTTCTTAGTTCCTAATTTCTGTTACAAAATCAGTGCACAATCTTGTCCCTTAAGGTCCAGCTAGCTCAGTTTATACCAACAAGGTGACATTAGTAGGGCTCATGTGAGGCTGCACACAGAAGCCCTCAGGGTGCACCTCTAGCAGACAGTACTTCCATGCAGTTGGACCATCCCAGTGCTTACTTTGGAACACCAGAAGAGTAGAACTAGAGAGATTTGATGGAGAGCTCTCTGGAGGAAGTGGCCTGAAGAAGACAGCAGAAATCACATCTGTGTGTTTGTACAAATAATTTGAATGCCATTTACAGGAAAAGATCTTCAAATCTATGTAGCTTTTTCTGCAGATTATTTGTCAACTATATGCATTACATGGACAGTTTCACTGAGCATCTGAAATACAGCTGTGTTTTAAGTGGATTGATTCAGGGGTTGGGAAGCAGTGAAATAAAGCTTTTCAGGAATAGCTGACATCCAAGTCCTGCAGAAATTTATCCATTTTTAATGTCCTGATGCTTTTTAAAATAATGGGTGACCATTTAGCTACCTAATAGTTTTAATCAGAAATACAAAGAAAATTTTAAACTCACATCTTTTATAGCTTGAATATTTTTCTTCGTTTCTTTCCTGGTTTCCAATTCAGTTATACAAATCATATGATTACGTAATGAGAACTCATGCTGTATAAAAATATTTAATGCTATACTTCCAAGTCAAGGCCATGTTTTTCCTGGAAGGCTTAAAAAAAAAAAAATCTATCTGGATTCTCTCTAGCCCATACTCATCATTATATGAAAATCATTTAAATATTATATTTTGACTTTACATGGTGCAATTATATTCAGAAATTCAAGGCTCTATTGTTAGATTGTTTATATGGTTTCTGGCACTTCTAATTTCCCACAACCACTCTTTGCAGCTATATATTTTTGCAGCAAGGCGTCACAGGGGTCTGTGAGAAGTTTTAATGTGAAGAAGAACTAACATCCAAAATACATGTGACATACTCAACATATTTCACTTCAGAAAGTTGCAGTTTGCTTAGATGGAATGAAATAAATAAACTTAACACAACATTTCTAAATCTTGGAAATCTATTACCTGAACTTTGAGTCAGTTTGCAGGACAGAACTCTGTAGAAATGCAAACGTGAAGTCCAAGGAATAGAGCAGAAGGTGTATTGGGCAGGGGTACAGAAGATTGCTCTGAAGGGTGATGTAAGCAAGATTGTATCCTATAAAGATAGCAGCTGCTTCTGCTGGTGCCAACATAGAGAATTTGCACCACCAGCCTAGTTTTCTGGGGACATTTTACCTGTACACTCTCGAGGGCTTGCAGATGTGAATGAATCTGTCCTTTGATTTTTTTTTTCTTTTGAATGTCTATGACCTGATTTGCTATTGTGTACTGTGCCATATCGTTTTATAAACAGACGTTTCAACTGTTTGAAAGCCGTAGTTGAAAGTGAGGTTGCAATTATGAGTTGGCTGTCAAAAGAATTAGTTTTCTGCTTTAAGCAAAATATCAATAGAAACATTCAATCCACTCCTATGATACAGATTAATTTTGAATTTACAGGGTAATTTGCATTAGTGGTTGTACTGCATGTGCAATAAATACAACTTGCTTGGTTTCTAATGATGATAATCGTCCTCTTTGCATTACTATAAGAATTGAATCCACCATCATTATTTTCCTGTTCTTATTGTGCTGTAAAGGAAAAATAGTTTTGCATTAACCAAGGAGTAAAATGCATGCATTTACCATCATTCTTGCAGGTAGTCCTCAATTCTGAAAATACCTCTCAGAAGCTGCATCAAATGTGAAAGCTAGACAGATGGCAGAATGCAGAACCTGCCATTTAGGATCAGGTACAAAATAACACCCAAGGAATTCTTCATGGATGCTGCATAAGTACAAAGACGCCATTATTTAAAGGTGAAAAATAGTCAATATGAAACTTGTTTGATGAATAAAAACCTATGCTAATCAAGAGACTACAGTGCCAAGTGTGCTACAAGGCTTTTTTGTAATTAACATCATTCCCAGCATGAAAAAATACTATTTTTATTGTAGATTGTTTAAGAGTGCACAACAGTGTGGAAAAAAGTGCTTTTCTTTTTCTATTAATAAGAACTGTGTATCATTCTAAGAGATACTGTAAACAGCTTTTTGAAAACAATGTTATTTTGAAGGTTCATTCTATTCATAAATACTTCACATGAAAAAAATTTGATCTGCTGTTCATCCTGAAGACTCTTAAAGGAAAATGTCTTGTTGCATTCTCTTCTCACTAGTTCAGGAGCTCAGTCTTACCTGCATTCTAATGCTTTTTTATGTTCCTGATGGCACGGCTTAGACATCCTTGTCTCCATTACCATCATGATTTCCATATCAATCGATGAGAATTTTTCTTCAGGATTGGTGAAGTTAAGTGTCATAACATTTATGTCAAGTCAATTTGAAGTTTTGTTTTTTTTCAAATGGAATCCCTTCCTAATGAAAACCATTGGCAATAGCAAACCTACTCAGTTTTTCAGGAAGTGAAATAATACATCTCCACTGTACAATGTCCTCCGTTTCTTTTTTCACCAGAAGAAAACTGCTGTTTTCTTCTTCTTCTATCACCTTAGACTTACTTTATTCAAAATCTTTTTAAACCTTTTGATTTCTATTTGTGGCTAATTACTTTCATAGTGTGCTATAGCATATGTATTTTAAAAGGCCATTTGTACATATTCAAATGGCTTACTTCTATTCTATTAAGAAATGGCTGTACTTCTATTAAGGAAACATCAAGGTGCAGTAATATTTTATCTTATACAAAATTTAAAAAAACCCAACTATTAAAAATGATACCAGCAAATGATGTCTGTAAGACTGTGGCAGGAGGCTTTTTCCAGAACAATGTGCAGTTCATCCCAATTCTATTTTTCCCTCTGATTACTTTGTACACAAATATTTTTACACAGTCTTCTAATAGTGGCATGTTACTACTGGGGTAGAGTATTGCCCTGCCAGCATTGGAATTGACTCGATTGTAGTTGTGTTCAAATTTGCTGATGGGAAAAGGTTTTTTTGCTGAACACACTTTAGCAAGCAAGAGAGCTTCTTAGTCTTTAGATGCTATGAGTCCCAGAAGAAGATGAATGAGGTGATGACATGCCTTGTGTTCTGAAGAGAGATCAAAAACTTATTTCTGGGGTCACCCCCCTCTTGGTACGGAAAGCGCACAGAGGGCTTTGAAGCAGCACTTTCACCCTCTTTGCATTCACTAGTAAATCTGAGACAGAGCTTGCCCCAAGGTTTGTGCAAAAATACTCTTTTGATGCAACTGTTAACCAGACAATATCTCTGGGAAAATGTGCAGTGGCAGAAAGCAAGCCCTTCCTGGGAAATCTACTGAAATGGTTCAGAAGTTATTCCCGTTCACTGTTGCTAACCTCTGCTGTCTAGCTGTCAGATATGCTTGGGACCATGTTGAAATAATTCTAAACAATGTACTGATGCTGCACTATTGAGTAAACATAGGTATTTTCCATAGGTGTCTGGGAAAAATATTTCTACTGGTAAAAAATAGTTTAATATAAAACAGTAGCAGCATGGTAGAAAAATCATTACATCAATAGAATGAAGATGCCCAGAATTCTTATTTTGAAGTTACACAGAGTCAATATTTTCTAAATAAGGTTGTGAAACTTATTAAGAAGTAGGAGTACATTCCACGTGACTGGTGCACAAGTTCATGTTTCCAACTTACAAAAAAAATATTATTAAAAGAAAAATGTTCTGCCTTGTAGAAAAGTATCCCATTAGTAATTTTATCAAAGGTAGGATTAGATAAAGTATTCCTACAAGACAGTTAGTAGTGCTGCGAAAAGCCTTTTGGCGTCTAACTACAGGAAATTTTAGAAAGCAGAAGCGTCCTTCCCTGCTGCAAGCTGTACTTCCTATTTGCTAGTGCTGCTTCGAACTTGGCTAAAGAAAACTTGTCAAAAGAGGACTATTCTATATAAGCAACTGTAGCTATCCATTCTGTTCCAGCCAATTTTAACTAGCAAGTATGAGACACACACTCTAGTTGAATATTCTAATGCATAGATGGAGTATTGCCATCACTAATAAATGGGGACTCTGGACAAAGGAGCAAATGCAGATGAATTGCAGGGAAGGAAGTTATTGGAGAGTGTCCTGGTTTGAGAGGAAGTGAGATTTTTGGGATGCTGGGGTCAAACCAATAGGTGCTCAGATTTGAATACTGGCACCTGGTGTGGCCACTGAGGACACGGATACGCCTCTGAGAACACGGGGGATTAAAAGCAGAGAACTCCCAGGAAAACTTTCTCTTGGATTCCAGCAGTGAAGGAGGTCAGAGCTCCCCTGCCCAGCTGCTGCGGGCTGAAAGGGGGAGGGGAAGCTATGCGGCCGGGTGAGGTAGGGCCTTGGACAGAGAAGGGAGGTGAAAGTTGCAGGATGGAAGGGAGGGTGGAGGAACATTGGAGAGTCATTGGGATTCCACCCCCCCACCCCCCCCGCCCCCCGGAAAGAGAGAGAGAGAGAGAGAGACGGTGTCTGTGCCTGTGCCACCTTGAAATTTGATAGCATGGCTGGCCGAGGAGGAGAAGGGGAGGTGCAGCGAGAAGGTGCCCAGCAGGGCAGCCGTGGGAGTTCTGGACAGGCAGAGCCTGAGATTTTTAACCCCCTTCTTGGATGATGGAAACCTTATAAATGCTGATCCTCCTGGAGGTGAATGAGAAGAGAGATAGAGATGAGATAAGAGGAAATAGGCCATGAGAGAAGTGGAGAAGAATCTTAGGTGAGAGGAGGTGATGGAGTGGCCTTTGGCTGGATTTTTGTTGTTTAGCCATGGACAGAACCATTTTTTCCTGTGACACAGAGACTGCATTTAGTGGGGAGGCAACAGCTCGGAGCCAAGAGAGTTCAGTGATGTTATGTGAAGGAGTGCGTGAACAGTGATGACGGATGAGGAGGGTGGTTGGTACCCTCAATCTTCAGTGGAGGAGAAGATCTTTGTTCTTGAGACCCCTCGGCCCCAGGGGGTGAATTTGGGGGGGACAGTTGTCCCAAAAGTGAGAGACTGTGCTTTTTTTGGGAACAGGGCAAAGCATCCTTAAAAGGGGAACCCTAGGAGCAGCTCTGGTCCATGTGCAGTGGTGAGAGCACTGGGCATAGAAGGAAGATGTCACGATGGCAAATGATCTCCGGGCGGTGCCACGTGTATTATGGAAACACACAAGGTCTCAACTGTGTTTCCAGGGGAAGCCTATGGCACAAGAGGGACTCCTCACTCCTTGATGAACTAAGAATTGATTGTCTAAAGGGTGGTGATGGACTGAGAGTTGATGAACTGAGGGGTGGATGTATTGGAAATTTGGTGGGGGGAGGAGGAATGTTTTTGGAAGGTTTTCATTCTGTGTTCTGTGTGTGTTTCTCTCTATATATAGTTGTAGGTTAACAAAGTTTTTCTTCTTCATTCCTAAGTTGGAGCCTGCTTTGCTCTATTCCTGGTCACATCTCACAGCAGACACCAGGGAGCATATATTTTCATGGGGGCACTGGCATTGCGCCGGTGTCAAACCGTGACAGAGAGCTAACTGCAGTCCCTCGACTTCACAAGAAATGATGTCCAGTAATCCCAACCAGAAACATATAGAACTCCATTTTGAAATGGGTTGCATCTATGGTTCTCTGTTCTTCCTATATGAAGAAACTGTGTTTTGAATCAATCTTCAAAATGGTATGGCTAAAGACCATAGATGCCTCCAGTTTTTTGTTTTTTTTTCCAGAAGCAACTGTCTCAAAACCTCTTTAAAGGTGACTTTTCCCCTTAAGATGCCATATTTTAAAAGAGCAACTTGTCATTTATCAGGGTATTCCAAACATCATTTAGAAATTTAGACTAAAAGTAACACTCTTCCTAGTAATCTTTCTTTTTTTGCAGCTCAGTGCTAACATAGGCAGCAAAGAAGAGAACGGACCACAGCTCTTTCTGGAGCATCTTGAACAAATGCCCTTGCTTACGTTCTAATCATTCACTTCACCAAAATACCTAATGATGAAGAAAAGGTTGTGAAGGCATTAGTAGTAGTGTTACATGGCAATGGGTGTGATTTCTCAAGTAGAATTTGTATCACATAGATGAGACTTGGCAAACAGCAAATGAAGGGGTTTTCTTCATCTCTCAGACTGATGTTACATGTCGGTAATTTAAAAAAAAGATAACAAAGATATTTTTTAACATGTGAACTTAATTAAACTCCTACCATGGGCATCTGAATCTTATGAATAGACAGTGTCTGATTTAGAAAAAAAAAATTATTACAGTTTAAAGAAACATAGGATCATAAACCCTTTGCTGATGGAACATAGCCTATTCATTGGCTGAAATAGATCAGGTAAACAGGATATATGAAATATTTTTTTTGTGGATCAAACATTTATTTTCTAAAGTGATACTGACAGATGGTGAACTCGCCAACTTAGATATTGCACAGTAGACAAGGTTACATAATTTGCTCCATCAAATTATCCCTTGGAATCATCATCCAAGGGGATTTTCCCCTGCATCTGTGAAAATATGCCTACCTTTTTCACAATACTTCTGCAGCAGCATTGTTAGGCCTGATCAGCTGGTATGGAGGGTGAATTATCAGCAGCAAGGTGACTGGCCAGGGGAATTTGCTTCAGTGGATTTTGATCTACCAGGTATTTTGAAGACCTGCTTCAGCCCTGTTTGTCAAACACAGCCTTTAAAGGGTGCTAAACAATTGTTCAGGCTACATGAAGAAGTACTTTCTAGTGTCTGTACTGGGCCATATGCTCTTTATTCTCTCCCTCAACTTCTCCATCACCTCTCATCTGTTTCACATGAGCTATGTTCAAGGTCCACAGGCTACTTTTCACAGAATCTTGAGGCCTGATGCAGTAAGAATGATGAATAGAACACAGCTGGGATCAATTTTCCAGTTTGAATAAAATGGATTGTGCGCACAAATCCAATGAGAAGGTGTTCCCCCTATGCCCAGAAAAACCTTCACTAGTACTAGTGTTCTACGTAAACCGCAACTAAGTCTGAAACAAAAGCTTTTTCTAAGAGTGTCTGAGAGGTTTGTATGAAGCACAGATATTTGACATATGCAATTTTGAATATCAAAGCAAAAAGAAAATGGCAAGAAGTTTTTAATGTTACTGGTTTTAATTTCAAATTCCATGCCCTTTTTCAAAAAGTGTCAGCTCAAATGCCCATCAACATATTTTAGTCATCTGTAAGTCAGTATTCATATAAAATGTGCTTCAAATCAAAAGAATTTCAAACCTTTCCTTAAAGTTTATATGCCTAGATTTATTATTTCTGACACATATTAGATGAAAGGAAGACATTTTTTACTGTGGGGGTGCTGGAACACTGGAACAGGTTGCCCAGAGAAGTTGTGGATTTCCCATCCCTGAAAGTATTCAAGGTCAGGTTGGATGGGGCTTTGAGCAGCAACAAAGGAGACTCTTGATAGTAGAGAAACAAAGTTTGAATATAGAAGAAACTCAGATTGAAGTATAGGAGCAAGTTTTCTCTTAGTTCTTGGGGTAAATTCAAAGTTGTACAAAATTACATTTATCTGTGATTTTCACTACTGTAACAGAAAGATTCATGAAAACTATGCAGAAGATATCAAATTTTAAAAGAGATAAAAATTACAGCATAAAATACATGGGATGGGTTTCTACATGGGACACTCTCTAAGAGAAAATCTCTGTATTTCAACACTTGATCACATTAGGATTTCATGAAGTGCCAAAGACGGTGGCAAAATATCATTCAGGACATTATTTACTGAAGTTCAGCCTGGCCATTAGTAGGAATTGGTGTTTGAACTAATGTAGATATACCACACACACTTTCCCTTCACTGAAAAACTACTGTTTACAATGAATAAGCAATGAGGATCAAAACTGATTGAAAGCATCTTAAAAATGTAAAGCATTTTATTGTAAATGATCTGTGATCCAAATACTTCTTCCACCTTAGTGAGGGACAAAAAAATTCTTCCATATCATGATGGTTTAAAATTGTATAAACCAATGTTTTCTTCTGAAAAGATATCATCTATTTTTTTGTATTTTTAGAAGAAAATATTCCTAGACATACAACACGTGAGAACTAAGTAATTTTAAAGAAACAAATGAAATGAAAATATCCTGTAAATATGATTAAATGAAAAGCTGTGTTTTAAATAGGAGGTAGATATTAAACAGAATTTTTGTACCAGATATTTGAATTATTGCACCAACTAATATGCCCACAAAGAGAGCTATTTAGCATTTCAGTCTTTTCTAAGGTGTTCATGATCTGCTATGCTGGCCTTTGTGTGTGCCTAGGTGTGTGTGGAAGGGGGACTTGTGAAGGGGAGTGTGTATGTTTGCTTAACACTTGTTGTGGCAGATTCATGCCTCAGCTCCATAATTTGTTTTAGAAACTTCACAGAGAGTGGATATGAAGGTTAATATCAACAAGAGATCAATTCCCAAATCATCCATTTTAATCTACCTTATAAATCATATGCTTTGTTGCATATTTTATTAAATATACTTTCAAGCCACATGGAGGAATGAGAATGTGGAGAATCCCTCCAATGTCTTGCAACTTTTATGCAAATAGATTTTCAAGAAAATCATGATTTCTCTTTTAAATACGTCTGGGACAGGCATGATGCTGGTGTCAACCTGTTGGAGATTTTGTTGCTGGGAGAAGTTGTACAAAAGGATTGGTTTTTACATTGACCAGTTACTGAATCAAGTACAGGAATGCATTGGAAATTCAACTGGGGGTTCCTTTTTCTAGCAGACTACTTCTAGAATGAGCTTGCAGACGAAAGCTGACTCTTTTTCTCTCTTTTTGTTTCTTTCCAATTTTCTTGGCTTCTTTGCCACTATCTAGACAAATTTAGAACTTTTTTCCCACCTAAAATTGTTTCATACTCTGATAATGAGGATACATTTTTTACAAGGAATTTTTAAAATCTTTGTTAGAGTTAAGAAAGTTAAGGACTTAGGTCTTTTTCTTCCCTTATCAATATTGCAATGAAATTGATAAATAAAGACCAACTCTTTATTTTTATTTTTATTTTGAACCCAAGGAGATCATTCCTATACATTAATACATTTTATGGACCAATATTTGCCATTCTGATGTAAGTTGTCACTTCTTAACAATATACCTTCTGTGACGATGTTGACAACACTTTCTGTGAAGATCCTAACTGGTCTTAGACACACATAGGGAGAAATTTGCTCAGCCAGTGTCAGTCTTGAGCATGCGTATCAGAAGATCTTTCTATAGCTGGGGAATTTTCCCATGAAAGGGATTCAGTTATGGAAGAGACACTTATCCCAGAGTTTTACATTCTTCTTGAACACTACTTAAGGAACTTAGATCCCATGTCCATTTGGATCTCTCTCTGCACAGAACTTTGTCATGCCAGTCCTTGAAATGCATCTCTAAGAGAATTCACTAGCACAGAATGAATGAGAGTGGAAGGGGTCAGTGGGGCTCACCAGGTCCAACCCCCCTGCTTAAACCAGGATACCTAGAGTCTCTTGCCCAGGATTATATCTGGGTGTTCTTTTAATGTCTTCAAAGATCCAGACTCCACAATCTTTCTGGGCAGTGTGTGCCATGGTTCAGTCTCCCTCACAGTAAAAAGTCATTTTGTGATGTTCAGAGGCAATGTCCTGTATTTCAGTGTGTGCCCACTGCCTCTTGTCTTTTCACTGTGCATCATTGAAAAGACACTGGTTCCCGCCTCTTTGCACTATTCCTTCCGGTATGTATGTGTGCTGCCATGTAGATAAATGTCAAAAACCTCCCTGAAGCCCAGGCAGATAATATTCCCTTCAGCTGCAAGGCAAGTTGATTCATCAGAGGAGTTTAAAAAGTTGTCAAGCATGAAGTTCCCCTGGTGAATCCATGCTGACTACATTATTTTGTCCTCCTTCATGTGCCTGGCAATGCTTTCCAGGAAGAGCTGCTCCATCAACTTCCTGGGGATAAAAATGAGGCTGGATGGCTTGTACTTTTCCGAGTCCTCCTAGTTGCCTTTTTTGAAGATGGGTGACATTTGCTTTCATCCAGTCTTTGGGCACTTTCCTCAGTCACCATGATCCATCAAACATGATTAGGAGTGGCCTCAGAATAACATCTGCTAACACCCTTGAGACCTGTGGATCCATCTCAACAGGGCCTGTGGACTTCATGGAATACGTACCAATTCAGTGACTATGCCCATAAAAGTTTGCATGGGATAACAGGACATATTAACAGGTACCTGAAGAGTGAGTGAAAAGCTATGGAAGCAATCCAAAACGACAAAGACTAGAGTTCCCTTTTAAGAAAAAGCATCCTATCATGGAGCTGAGCAGCTTTAGATCTAGGTAAGCTTCCCCTCTGAGAGGATGCAGAAGACATTCTTTTAACTTATCCAGTAATAAAATGTATTCACCATTCACTTGCAATACAAAAAATTAAATTATTTCCAAAATTGTTGCCTCCTAACTAGACAATAATGTACTGGCTGGGTATTCCCCTAACAGATGAAAGCACCTGCTTGATGTCTCTTATGCGTACAGACTATTCGAATTAGGTCATTTGAGTGGGGATTACTGGTCTTTGAACTTTCTTTCTGATGAATTTGGAATATTTACTGAAGCGAGGACCTGAAGATGAAAACTTCATTTCCCATCAGTGCACTTTAACATCCATGGCTGTAATGCCATTGTTTCTCACCAACTGAGTCAAGAATTTATGACTACAAAGTGGATCAGCTCCAAAAGGAAAGATAAAGGCTGGATAATATTCTCTCTTGGTAAAGCTATTTACATCAAATGAAGTGACCAAATTCTAATCACTCGCTGGCCTAAAGCTTCGAGGAGGGGGAGATGGACCAGGTTTCCTTCCACTGCCGTTCTCTTTGTCACCTCAGTGTTTAATAGGGGTATGCAGACATTCAAAAAGATAGCTTTGCTGAATTCATTAAATTCAGGCTTAAAAAATAACTTTTTAGCAGCTGAAATGAAAATAACAAATAAAATGCAATTAATTCCACGGAAGATTGAAATTATTATTTCTTCATTTTGCAATTGAGGATGTATATTGTGTAAGTTTGTCTTGTGTTGTTCTACTGGTTTTCTAACTTCTAACACCTTTCCTTATGAATGCACTGTCCTTTCCTAAATACTCTCATATGGAGGAACATGCTTCTGATAGGAAGAGCACTAGGATGTCTTTACTTGACCTTTTATTTTTACTGATGCTTGTTCCTCTGAAATGAATGGTTTTTTACAATTGAAATGTGTTACTATTGTTCCCACGGGATAAGCCACAGACTCTTCCTGTCAGAGCTGTCACTAGTCA
Source organism: Diglossa brunneiventris (assembly GCA_019023105.1). Taxonomy (NCBI): domain Eukaryota; kingdom Metazoa; phylum Chordata; class Aves; order Passeriformes; family Thraupidae; genus Diglossa; species Diglossa brunneiventris. The sequence goes on from CM032357.1 coordinate 19,922,108, forward strand.
GCTATTCTCCTATCTGCCTTTAAGTAGTTGAATGTTCTGGTCTAAAAGTAGCACCTTCTATGTAGACGTGCTCTTAGTTGCCAGTGTCATCTTGAATCCAAACACCCTCCTGCAAGGGACCGCTGGTTCTGTAGTCAACTAAGGGGAAAAATCGGTCCATCCGTGCTTCCTGATTTAAAATATAAAGGTATATAAAGGTATGGTGTCGCTAAACGATTCTCTGCAGTTGAACACTACTTATCTTTGCCGTGTTTCTTCAACTCACTTGCAAGTCATTCACGCTTTAGGTTATTGTGAGAATTGCTTGGTTTGAAGATGATTAAAAAGGGTATGAGAATACTTTTGTGCCTCTGCTATAAGGATACTTTAAAATCCATACAAATTTCCTGCAAATGCAAAAACATGCATCCTGTAATGTTCTAGGTTACAATATAAAAATGTATTCTGTTCCCATCCTCAAGAGCTGCTGAAACCAGGAGAGGCATCTTTTTTCCTTATCTCACGCTAATGGGCCCATCAATGTCTTGCCACAAGATTCAGAGATGACTCCCTCCGGGAGCCATTTCTGTTCAACGGGTAATCAAGGACCCACCCCATGACTCAGAACGATTTCAGCCCATTGAGAGATGCTCCGCCCAGGGGGGAGGAGCTAAGCATCCCCACCTGGATATAATCTGGGTTTTGGGAAACAACACGCAGTCTTTCCACTGGATTCCCAGAGGAACAGCCACCCTTACTCTCTGGTTTTCCAGAGGACAAGAGCTACCAGATGGTTTCTACAGGATCACCACTTCAACAAGACCATTTCATCAGGACTACTACCACCACCCTAACTAGCAGGGTGTCAGATTGTATTCTGACACTGTCAGTGGTTTTTCTTTTGCATTATTGCATGTATTTGGGTTTTTTCCCCTTTTCTTATAAATTGTATTTCTGACTTGGAGTCTTGCTGCAGTGCTGGATTTCTTCAGCCCAACTAGCTCCTGACACCAACAGTGAGAGTGGGCTGCCCCCAGAAAGCTGTCGAACCCAGGGTGCAGCTGTAGGGCACAGCTCCTCTATGGCACAGGTGGACTGCATTGGGGATAGGACTGCGCCGAGAGCAGGGACAAGGAACAGAGAGAGGTCTTCTCTATGTTTTCCAAAGGAGTTTCTTCCCTGGAGGGTCAGGGACAGAAAGACACTGACTCAAAGGCATACATCAACTTATAAATGAGGAGTGGTCCCAGGGGAGGATACAATCTTTAACACACTGGGAGAAACTGGGGGTGGACCACAAGGTGGGGAATACAATGTTTAAACTAATAGGGGACTACAGGGGAGGAGAATAACTTAAACAAACCAATGGGGTTTTAAAGGATATAAAATTGATAGGGAAGTTTCTAGAGAAAGGGGCAGGCTTGGGGAGGGATTGACATTCAGTGGGAGGAGGCGGAACAGGGAACAAAAGGGCAGGTCTTTGGGGAGATAGACAACTAGGGCACAAACCGACAACACAGGGGGGAAAGGAAGAATCCATTAATAATAAAATATGCTGCAACAGCACAAAAGAGGAAGTATTATAAAACTGACTACTAGAACTGCATTACAATCAGACACACACACTGCAACAGCGTCTCTCGCTGTTTTTGCTTTCAAACCAGAAGAGGTGCCAACCGAAAAATTTGCAAACTTAAGAGTTAACTGGCTGCAGTTTTGATTTCCTTCTTAAATATATCACCGAGGCGCTACCAGCTCCTCTAATTGGCATAACAGCATGTCTGTTCTTAGTGCCAAGCAGGGATTCACTTTGCCAGGCATGGAGGAAGCTTCTAGGAGCTTTTCACAAAAAATTCACTTCTGTGGCTGGCTTCTTCCCTCCCCACCAAAAACCAAGCCATGCAAAACCAACACCTTAACTAATCCGTAGTACTTAGTGCGCATCCAATAATTTCTTTTAAACGATACTTTACAATTTTTACCAAATGCACTGAAAAGAAATGGATCAATAATATTGATCAAAATAGTCCCAGTTCAATAGAAATATTGGGTCATGCAACTCTGGTTTACATAACTATTTTTTGTACAATCAACAGAAGCTTTTTTCACCTCTAAAGAAATGTTTCCTGATGGTTTGGATCAGAAGATCCAGTATTGCCATCCTGAGATGTTTGGGGTGTATTCTTTTTTGTGCCTTGCATATATTTTGGATAGAAAGCCAGTATAGATGATGTCCTTGCTGCAGTAGCCATGCTAAATAAGGCAGAGTGTCTGGCTGATGTACTGGGGCTGTAGACTATCCACCAGTCGCCCAGGGCGGTGAGGATCTCTAAAGGAATATAATATTGGCTGTGCTCTGGGAGTTTTACAGAGAGAGAGATCCTCATAGCTCTAATGATTTGTCTCCTGGAGTTCTGAAGAATATGTTGTAAAGAAGAAGGCTGCTGTCTTTCCCAACAATCTTCCATGCATTCAAGAGGATCACTTAACTTCTTGTCTGAGAATGAAAGAAATTATAGTAGTAATTAGTTCTTTTTCTCTGTCTGTGCATCACTAATTGAGTTTGTGAAGGTTACATTTTATTTCTTCTTTGTTTAAATATTACATCGTAAGGTGTTCCAAATTCACAAATTCTTTTTCACTTTATTTTGTAGGCAAGACTGGTTCATCTTCTCTCTGCTGTATTTTTGCAGACCATATGTGAATGGATTTTTTTTCATTTTGAACGTTATTACATTTAAGCTGTATGAACAGAACACTTTATTGATCATTATTTCACCAGTTTGCAGGGAAATATAGAATTTTGAAGACAGGTGATGCAACTCCACTTGTGGTTTTCAATGGAAGAGAAAAATTACAATGTCCTACATTCACAGCATTGTTTACAGTAATATTGCAGCTAGTTTCCAGCAACTTAGGTCAGGTTCTGGAAGCAGGCACCCATGATAGTATAGAAGTCTAAAAAGTTTCAGTTTGGTGGCTTTTCTTGAGAAATAGCTAATATGTCTCAACGTTGTGCTGAATCTTGTTGTACATACACTTGACATCTGAACTCCTTGCTGGACTTCTGTATCTCAGAAGCAGCTACAGGAAACCTGTGCTTCCTTCTAGCTTTAAGAATTTGGTTCTAATCTATAAAAGCAAGAAAAGGTTGCCATAGTAATACAAGATAAAGAATATGTTAAGAAAGCAGTTAATGGCATGGGTTTTTTTCTGCAAATTGGAGCAGAGATTTAGTTGTTTGATGGGGGTTTTTTTGCTTCTCCATAGTATTTTAGAAGTGGTGGGGTTAGAAAGTGTGGATTTTTACAGGTTTGCCTTAAAAGAAGAATTACAGGGGAAACTGTTGAAAAGAATTAATCCAGAACTCTATGCCTTTCATACAGAGTTTCAGAAGTGAAAAGCAAGAGGAGAGAGTGCAGACAAGATGATTGAATAGAATGAATTAAAAATAGCTTTCTTTTCTCTCTGAATTACAGCTCTAAACCTCATGGTATTAATAGGAAATACATCACAATCTCTAAGATTTAAAAATGGATGATGAAGTTTTATATCCAGTAAAGTGTAAGGCTTCACGTTTTAATCTGATTTGCATTTTGGTGAAAGCCTGGCATCTTTTGCAATTTGCCAGATAACAAGGGATTTAGAACAGTAAGTATGCAAGTAATCTTTTGGACCCTTCATCTCCCTTCTTATGACAATGAATACATTTATTATGCTCCTATTTTTATTCCATCAGGGGATTTGATCATACAAATGTCTAGTCATTCTTTCCTTGTTTTCAACCACTCCAAGAGCATTAATCAAAACTATTCAGAAGTTCTTGATCTGCAACAGTGACAAGCACTAGACTGGTAAGAGTCAGTGGGCATCAGCAGATCCCCTATGACAGCACATGGCAGGACCTTCGAGTGTTTTTTGCTCCAAAATGTTTCAAGGCAGATAGGGAAACAATTCCATTTTCGAGAGTGTGTTGAGAAGACAAGGTTGAAAGTTAAAAACCATGGGTTCTGTTTCTATATATGTTACTGATTGTGCTTATTATCTTAGTCATGTAATATATATATATATATATATATTTGCTAGGGTTTTTTTCTTTTTTCTTTTTCTTGTTTTCTTTTTATTTCTTTTTTTTTTTAATTTTTAATATGCATCCTTGAGATAAAAGGCCAAAAGTACAGAAAAGTACTCTACGGTTAAAATACTTTTGAGATGCCTCTTGCTGAAAAACTTGTAGCTACTGCTAAGACCCATTGGCCAATTCCTGCTTCATTTCTGAGAAGCTATAAAATTCCCATCTGTATTTTAGTTCTAACGATCTGTTGTTATGGTGGAGATGCAAATTAAGAACAACCATTTTTGAAACTGTAGGGATGTATTCACCATTTTGTAGCTGCCTTTTTAGTTTCTGAGCCACTAATGAAAAAAAGGAGAAGTATCTGCCCTGTTTTGAACGTGTAGACCATCCACTACTGTCCACGTGCTCAGATTCATAGCCAAAAAAACCTGTCTGGCCTCATTGGGAGGAATTATTTGCATTCAAAATACTAGACTAGTATTTGATTTCCACCAGCAGAGTCCATTGGGCAGCTTCTATCATCTGCATTTCAATATTTAATCCTCCTCTATGTTTACTGTGCAAAGCTCTTTCAGAATGATGGTGTGCCCACTGTCTCACCAGCTGTGATGTTTGCACCGAGTCTCCCACGGAAAGGAGCTGTAAAAAAGGCAAGCCAGGGCAGTGATTTCTGTTGCTCACTTGCAATACCCACAAATCAAAGCTATTTAGCCTAATTTAAGGCTGAAAAAGAACATGCCTTCAAAGGATTCAAAAACAATCATCATTCAATACTGCAGTTCAGTATTCAGGACAAGAGCACATCCCGCAGGCTGAGAGAATTAGGGCTGTTTAGCCTGGTGAAGAGAAGGTTGCATGGAGACCTCACAACATCTTCCAGTATCTGAAGGGAAGCAGAAGAGGGACTCTTCATTAGGAACTATGGAGACAGGACAATGGGCAATGGCTTCAAAGTGAAAGAGGGCAGGTTGAAATTAGATACTAGGAAGAAATTCTTCCCTGTGAGGGTTGTGCGGTGCAGCAGGCTCTGGGCCTGCTAGGGCCCCTGGAGGGAAGAGGCTTAAAAATAGGAAATGCCATGTCCCAGTGAAATAGCAAGCCCCTCTCTTCCACCTTTCAGATGCCAGCTTATCTCTCTGTAAACCCATAGGTCACTTTCCCTTCACCCCTTCTATTGGACAATTCTGGATACCCCTATACCCTATATAATGGACTGTTTTAGCCCATTCTGGTAAAAAGAGCTGTCGCTGGAACCCTTCACAGACCCCCAGTAAAGACATTGCTGTGGAACACCAAGATAGCCTTCTCCTCTTTCGCCCTGCATGTGCCAGTCGGCCTGCAGCGCCTTAGCACGCAAAAGAGCTGAACTCAAAAGAGCTGATAATCACGAAAGAGCTGATATCCCTTATGCTTGCTAAAGGTAGCCAGTGACTGAGAGCTGCTTGGGTTTCAGGCAGTCTGTCCCTGTAAGAGGACTGAGCTATCCGGCCCGTGCAGCCTGCTCTGGGGCAAACCTACTCACAGCAGGAGGCTGGGACAGTAAGGCACTGGCACAGCTTGCCCAGAGAAGTTATGGACACCCCAACCTGGTGTTCAAGGCCAGGCTGGATGGGGCTCTGAGCAACCTGGGCAAGTAAAAGGTGTCCCTGCGCATGTCAGAGGGTTGGAACTAGATAGCCTTTAAGGCCTTTTTCAACCCTGGCCATTCTATGATCCTGTGATTCTGCTGTGGTAGTGCTCAGGATGGAGCGTGTTCTGCATGTTGGCCATTTCCAATACACCATTGGTCCCAGGTGCCATACACTAGCTTGCTACCTGAAAATTCTGTCAGAATGAAGAACATCTCTATATATATTATACACAAAATAAATGAACAAATGGGTTTGCACATTTGTCCACTAAGTTGTTGATGAGATTGCTGTGAACTTTCATTTGGTTTTCTTGTTTGCTCATGAGGCTGATGGTCCTTGTGTCAGCTGCCTCAAAGGCAGCATTTGCCTCTTCCTCCTCCCTTCTCCCTCCTCCCTCTTTCGATTTCTTTCCATTGACAATTTAATGTTGTTTTCCCTTTCATACCTGAAAACCGCTGCATGCTTCTGGGTTTTCTCCCTTTTCATACAGATCTTCTTCCACCCTTGACAATCCATACTTTTCATAATATAAGGGCATGCTTGCAGGCATAAAAGATTTTGATTCCTTATTAAATCTATGGGAATTTAATTATTAGCTTCATGCCTTTTCATAGAAACAGTAGGGAATTGATCACTTGTTCCCTGAAGTACATTAGGAAGAGAATGAAACATTAATCACGTGGAGTGGAAAAGTTGCTATCTATTGTCTTCCAAGAACTACCCCAAAAGATGCAGGGGGAGATGAAGCCTGGCTAGATGAGTTTCCCTTCTAATGGAAGGAAACAACCACACCACTTCATACAAGTCAGTCCTATAGAAGAGAGAAATTCACTTCTGGGAACATTGCAGGATTTGAATGCAGAGTCACACGCATCTTTTGTTTCTTTGTTGTCTGCTTGGCATGGAACACGCTGCTTTGAAGAGGGAAGTGCCTAACAGACATTCCACTTTACAAACACATATGCTTCCCTCTTCTTCTGAGACCTCAGCACATAGCCCTTATTGGCATGGTACTTCAAGGTAAGAAGGAGCAGGCAGAGAGCACTGCGAACTGACAGCAGTTTGCAGGTTGTATAGGAAAGAGGACTGCCCCTTGAATGTGGTACAAATACAAATTTCCACCAGTTTCAGGGGTACGCTCCAGCCAAGCTTGTTGTCCTGGCGCATTTTCTCTCTGTGAAATGCTTTGCGGTATGATCTAGACGACAAGAGACGCAGAATACAGGGCTACATAGTGCAGAGATTGTACATGCCTGACCTGAGCGTCTTTTGGCAGAAGCAGCACGCTAGAGCCCTTGGCTGCTGCCACAATGATCTGTGTGTGAAATAGATGCCTATTCCCCTCCAGGAGAATAAAAGCAGGACTGGTTACAAGAGTCGAAGAGCACTGGGCTGGTGGCTGCAGCATACCGGCTGTAAAAGGAGCATGACTCTTACTGGCCTACAAACCAAACTCACAGTGGCAGTGGTAAGGATTAAAGTTCAGCAAGAGTTATTTGTGCTGCTACGTATGGCCCTTCCAACACTTCTGTGGAAACAAATGTGCCTACCTTTAGGTTCCGAGATCCAGAGAATGCAATGGTAGTTGCAGTGGAGAAGGGAAGGACAGAGTGCACTGGTGAGTTTGATGTGGCTAATGTGGGGCAGGCAGAAGGTGCAGCCAAAGGCTCACTTTTATTTCTAGAGCCTTTTTCTACACAAACAGCTGCTGGACGTTTGCAACAAAGATGTGAGAGTGAAAAAGTGAGGGCAGGTCTCTGTGGGAAAGAAGATACAGAGCATAGTGGGCAGTTTAAAAGCTGTTTTGAAAGAAAAAGGAGGTACTTTGAGAACATCTTCTGTCTTGGCACTTCCACCTGTGTGACTTCTAGCTGCTTGGACACGGCCACAATGAAAGAATGTGAAAAAATTTGCGCTGCCAATGTCAGTTTGCACAGGAAAGAGGGTAGGTTGGCAAATGCCTTCTGTCCTGGCACATCTGTCAGTCAGATGTGCAGCTGAAAATGCTTGGCTGTAACGATAGTCTCTGCCACTTTGAGAGAATGTGCTGATGCTATATATATATATGTATATATATCATTGAGAAAGTTGTTTCATTTGGTTGACAGACTGCAAAGGGACTTTTATGGCCAGCACTGCCTTTTTGTTGTAGGACTTTTTCTTTGAGAGCAGCCGCTGGACATTTTGAAGCAGTTTGGGAGCTTCAAGCGTTAGAGTGCAAGATGGTACATAGATGTTGAGGGAAAGTGCATATCTCCAGGGAGCTGGATGCAGTTCCCTGGGTGGGAGTTACATGTTGAGCAGCTGATGGCCAAGAAAACGTTCTAAAATGAAGAGGCCATGCTGCAATTGCCTTTTAATTTGAAGCTTATAAACTGTGCAGTCAACAATGAAATGATTCCTCTTCCTTCTCTGCTACATGCAGGATCCCATTCTGTCCGTGCCCAAGAGCCAGGATCCACAGCGGAGCTCTTGCCCCCACGCTGCTCCTACACGAATGGGGCTGGGCTAGAAAAGTGCTTGTCTTTTTCCTGGGCACTGTCAGTGCTCATCTAAATAACCACACCACAGCATTGTCAACTCACAAAACAAGGACATGCACCGAGCCCAGCTCAAAACCACCCCCAGGACACAGCCAAGTCAGAAACGTCCCTGCTCTCCTATCAACTCTGTTGGGACAAAAAGATTTCACCGATCTTCCCCTTCCAAGTGGATACTCTTCTTTGCCCCACACTCAAAGGCCAACACCAGCTCTTCTGCCCTAACAAACTTTTCCTCTCTCGTAGAGTCTGGTAACAAACTTGAAAACGTCGGCTGAGCTCGCAACAGAGCTCGCTAAACTGTTGGTGGAGAAAGCTCTTTGCTGCCTACGATTTCAATTGCACGCATCAAACTATAAAGACACCCTGCTATTGCCACTTTCCTTCTCAGCTCTAGGTACCACCATAAGCCTTCAATCTCGCAGAGTCAGGATCCAAATGGCATGGCACCAGGGAATGCTCACACAGTCCCTAAGGCCTTGGGCTGAGGCCCGTTATTTTGGCTAAGTAGAAAAGGACTATGGGAAGGTGAGGCAGCTGAATTAGAGGTAGATGAACAAGTTCTAGAACCGTCGCATGTTCACAGCGTGGTGTATGGTGGTTGGTTGAATGATGTTTGTTATGGCTTAAAGCTATGTAACTGATAAAGGCCTGAGTGCTTCAAAAGCCTGGTTTTTGCAATAAAGCAGCTCTCCTTTGCACCTGCCTGGGGACTCTGGGTCACTACGGACCCTCACTCCCAGTTTGCCAAGGAGATGATCAGTAGGAATGTTGCAGAGCTGCTGTGTGCATATTACCAGAATGGCAGAGAGTGAAGCGGTGGACATTTCTGGGGTTTAGTAGAATGCTGCTGCATTGGTGCCAGTTTGGTCGGTTTTCCATCAGTGGCCTTTCTGTCTAGAAGTACACTGCCCAGAGTCTTTCTAGCATTTGATGCCATTTCCTTCCTGTTGTTTTAATGCCTTCCTTCAGTTGAAAGGATGATACAATCTTTACATTTTGAAGATCCCTCTTAGGAAACACTATGCCAGAGGAGTCATCGCTCCCTTTTCTTCTGCCTCCTTTGTCATTTTCAGAGACTCATTTCAAATTTCTGCTAATGTCAAGAAGAATACTGAGACTACTTAGCAGGGTTGACGCTCTCAGCTGCTTTCCTCTTTCACACTGCTTCATACTGTATGTGACTTAATGGCCTCATTTTGTCATCTGCATTTTGCTGTAATCCAAAGCTAAATATTCCAGGCCTGTGAACACAAAACCAAGTCTTTGTCTTTTGCAAGAACTACCCCTAGGAGGATTTGTGTTCATTTTGATTTCTACGGTGTTAGCCCTGTTTCAGAAAAAAAGTAGATTGTACTCTCTTCTTGTGTACTCTCTTCTTGTACTCTCATTCCCCCCTCTCTGCTTTGCATGCCCTAGTTAATCTACTGGAGTGACTCATTTGGCATCATCTCATAGTGCAAATTCTGCATAGTTTCATGTACTTACAAATGCCAGTTGCCAAGGAGCCTATATAACCATTCAAGGATTAAAGAATTGTAATGCTGGGCAAGTTCAGGGGCTGAAACTGTAAGTGGTTAAGTCATGCCATATTAAAGTGACACAGCAAATCAGTTGATCTAGGACTTTCAGCTGGACGCCTCTGAGAATAGCAGCTTGTCAGCAATGACACAGCCATCTTCCTAGCTGTATTCCAGAAAGAGAAAAGGGACACCTTCAATGGTTAAGATGTTTGGCATAGAGAAAACAGCAAGAAATGTACCACAAAATACTTGAGCCAGATAAAGTGCGTTTTTCTAGAGAGAATTTTGCAGTTGTTCTTTCTTGTCTGTGCCTTTACTTTTCACAGAAGACAGGAGGGCATTTAATTATTATTGTTCTTTTGTTTTCTTTTGTTGGCCTCCCTCTTTCCACCTGCAATTAACAATTTTGCCTTTCTTTACTGGCTTCTCTTTCTTTACTTATAGAAGTTTGCATGAGGTCCTCCAATCTTGTCATAAACATTCTCATACAGTGGAAAGAAGAAGAAGGTACATCCAAATGGATAAAACAAACCCGCAAAAATAGGGGTTTCTTTACAGTCTTCTCTGAGAACATTAGGACACAAGATATCTTTGAACTGAGTTATGCTGTATTGATTTAACTTTCGTCCACTCATTACTATTATTACAAGTGTTGGGCCTTTAAGACAGAGCCTTTGAAATCATCCAGCCCAATATTTTGGCTAATTCTGTGTTATTTCTAGCGAGGACTTTGTTTCTTAAGGAATAGTCCAGAGCAAGAGTGTTCACGGTAGAGTTATGATGCCATAATCAAAAGCGTCGTAAATTCTGGTACAGTTTGTGCGGGTAATACTTCTAGGAAAGAACGGTTTTAGATCTTTTTTGATTTTCAAATGTAACCATTATTTGAAATAGTTAAAAGTTAGAAGTGTCGTCCCGTCCCCCCCGTCCCCCCCCTCCAAAATGCTTCTCCCTGGAATGTTACTCCGGGACTACACATAAAAGCCCACAACGCAAAATATGTTGCAGATACTCTTAATGGAGTAGATGTGACAAACGGAGGCCAAGTTGCCTTTTTTTTACATCAAATACCAGTTATGATTGGGCTACCCTTTGCTTAAGGTACTTAGCTCACACTAATAATTTTACTCATGATTGAGCAAATTTTACTGTCATGATTGAGTAAATGTTACTCATGATTGAGCAAATCTTACTGTCCTGATTGCGTAAATTTTATTCATGACTGAGTAAATTTTACTGTCACTCAGAATTTTACTGTCATGACTGGCATTGAAACTTTTCAAGGAAAGCTCTGAATAGCAATGTTTTTGTAAAAATAGTATTTTATCTCCTGTATTTGTGTGAAGCAGGTAAGCCTTTTGCTGTCACCAGTGTTGCTTAACCTTTCATGTCACATCTCTCTTCATATCCATATTCTGCTTAAGGATTATTAATCTACTTTAGAATTGGCAATGGAATAAGACTACTTTTTCTTTTTGAAAGCTAATGTCATTTGACCTACTTACAGCAAATAATTCATTATTTGTAAGTCCCCAGCTAGCATCTTTTACGCATATTCCAACCTTCTAAAAAAGCAAGAAAAGCACTCTCCAATACTTTACTTTCTTAAGCACACAAAATGCTTCCCTCCTTTGCAGTTGGCAACTCTAAAATGAACCACATGTCTGCAGTATTTTAAAGTGTGCCATATTTAGCCAAGTAATTCAAAACAAACAAAAGGCAGTCCCCTCAATTTGGAAATATTTTTAAATTGTTTTTGAATATACAAAACATACCCTTACCGTACGCATTGCATGCAGATTTAATCGTCGTGAAAGCAAACCCTATGTTTCTGTTCAGATAGCATTGTTTTCCACAGTTTTCCACAATTGTTCTTGGCACAGTTTTCTACTTGTGTGACTGTTAGGACACGCAAAGGTACTTCAAAGTACTGCAGTAAGCAGAAAAGGAGGAGAGGTTGTGCCTTATTTCTGACTTCCTATGGTTTTCTTCCTCTTGCACTTTTTCATGTCACCTTTCTAGATACTGTGATTTAGATTTGCAGTTTACTAAGCTGTGTTTTCTGTCTGGAATTCTTGTAAATGCCGAAAGGAACCCAACCGGTAAATATGCATCTTTTTATGATTTGCTAGCTACATATAAAATCTTCCTGCTGCTCTAAAATGCCTTTATTTGAGATGCATTTTTATCACCATTCAAATGAAAAGAGAACAGTTCCTCTATTCACTGCTTTTGTATTGGATTCAGTTCAATGTGCGCTAACGGTGCAAAAAAGTCCTGCTGGAAGAAAGGATCTGCATACAAATTGACCAAGACACATGCTACAAGGGTCTTGGAAAGCTTTGAAGTTTTTCTCCTTTCTGGCAGTCTCTCTTCACAGCAAGACTTGATGAGGGATTTTGCTAGAATTTCTTTGACAGAAAGCAATAACAAAGCAAGCAAAATGGAGCAGCAAAAGAAGATAGCAGCAAAAGGTACATTATCCCCTCTGTTATTTATCATTGTAGAAACAAATTTTTTCTCGTCATGTTACATAAAATACCTTAGTAGAGCTAAAGACTAGAAAAATGCAACTCTGTTCTGGATTCATTAAAAGCAAAGCTATCTGTGGACAGAAGTGCCCAGCATGATGCTGGGAACTCCTAGCTGGTTTCAGTAAGCTGACTGGCGAACTGCATTTTCAGTGGGCTTTACTCGCATGTCTGTAAGGTGGGGAGTTTATGTGCGGCCTTGAGCCCTGAGAGTGCCATGGGCACAGAGACCCATCGTGTAGCTCTCTGACCAGCCACAGCACACTGAGGCATGATGGATTACTCCCAGAGTTCACGTGGTAGAAAGGTTTTCTGCCCCTGTGAAGGACAGCATGTCAATTTTCTTGCAGAGAGCCATTCTGTATGTTACAACGGTACCTTGAATTCAAGTGCTATTTGCACAATGGCCAGTGAGCTTGGATTCTTAAGTTTCTCCTGTTTGATCTGTTTCCTGCTTCAGTAAATAGCAAAACTTCCAAGGACTGCAATGCAAGAAGATGAAGCTGCTACCCTATTTCAAATGTTTGCCTAATTAAATGGTGATTCTTGCACATATTCGCAATGGTAATGTCAGGTACCGAAACACCAGCTCTGCTCTGCTCAGGGCAATTCTGAAATTGACTTGAGCTGTTTTCTATGTTTCTTAGCGGGTGAACTGAGACACTTCTAGCTTTCAAGGCAAGGCATTTGACAGCAGCCTCAAAAAGGCTCAGGCTGTTGGATGAAAAGGTGAAAAAGCTGCGGTGAATGGGGGGAAATTTCACTTCTGGTTTATGTCATAGATTCAGCCAGATGATCAACAATCATTAGTCTTTCACTCTCGCAGATCCCCAAAAGCTTAAACCATCCAGCAGCTTCTTCCTTGCAACAAGTGCCACAGCCAGGCCTGGCCGTCACCTTCTCCTCGCAGCCTACAAACTCTGCCAAACGTACCGGCGATTCTCACTTTCCTTTTCAGCTACATGGACAAGCACATCCTCTCCGTGTCACCAAGTCCTTAGTGAAACCAAATGGCAGTTCACCTTCAAACAGCTCAGTGTGCCAGGACAGAAAGCTTTCACTGACCTGTCCCCTTGCCTTTTCCTTGCAGCCTTTTATTTTCAGAGCACACACCGAGGCATTGCACTTTGCTTCTCAGCTCAGTGTATTGTCATATTGCTGGAGTCCCAGGCGGCCATCTCCTTCTTGCACAAACTGCTTCTTTTGAAACAGGCTGATGAGATGTGTTTTCCTGCTCAGTTATTCACACTGTCACATTCTATGTCCTGCTTGCAGTCTAAATCTAAATGGAGAAGTTTCTGGCTATGTCTCACAGACGCAGATGTGCCAGGATGAAAAGGTTGCTTGGACCTTGCCACTTACATTCGAAAACATCCATTCACTCCACAATCAAGAGACAGCTTTCTTTGCTTTACATCCTGCAAACTTCACACACATACACAGACACACACACAGACACACACACATGAGAGAGCTTGTCGCAGACATCTTTTGTGAAAATCCTTTTCTTTAGGATTTTTCCTTCTGAGAAGCTGAGGCCTCAGAAACAAAATGTAAACAATGGTTATCTGCTGCTGTGGAATGCAACAGGTGGATCTGTGATTGGTCTTGTGTGCATGTTTTGATTCAGTGACCAGTCACGGCAGAGCTCGCTCTGTCTCTCGGTCCAAGCCAGCTGCTTTTGTTATCATTCTTTTCTATTCTATTCTTAGCTAGCCTTATGAGGAAACCTTTCCTTCTATACTTTAGTATAGTCTTAATGTAACATATAAAATAATAAATCAAGCCTTCTGAACATGGAGTCAACATTCTGGACTCTTCCCTCACCTGAAAACCCCAGTGATCATTGTCACACATTCCCACTTGTTTGTAGGACACAGTCTCGCTGAAGGGATATCCAGACAATTTTTCCCACCTGGTTCCGTAAAATTTCCGGCAACTCTAATGGAGGTGGCTTTCTCAGAGACAGATCCTTCCATTTTTCTGCATGCTTCCACATTCGACTCACCAATTGTTCCAGTTAAGGTTCTAGTCCAGTCCTTCAGATTCCATCCCCACTCACTTGGATGATATACCTCGGAGTCATGCAGCACTATAGGCTCTAGGTTCGGGTGGCCACCCTTGGGATACGCTCCTAGAACATTAGTGTGATGGAGGGTAGCTTCAGACCACGACTGCTCAGCAGGATTCTGTCTGTGGAGTTGTGGTAGGATGCAGAAAACTATCACCAGTGTTATCATGGTTCAGATGATTCTCATGTCCGTCAGGGTTCTTCTGTAAAAGTAAAAACAACAGAAACCCTGCCACTGAGAGGCAGAAAAGAGTTAAAATGATGGGATTATCCAGTGTGTATTTATCCGATGCTCTTTCCCTAGGGCATCAGAGGCTAACAATGCATATTTATTTGGAGGGATTTTCAGCACTAGTGGTACTTCCCCTACAGTAGGGAGGTCCATCAGAACAGGTTGTCCAGGGTAATGTGCTGGATTTTTTGAATCGTCAGGTCCCCGTAGTGAGGGAATGATGCTTGGAGCTGTTAGGCAAAAGGCAGTGATTTTGGGACATCTATTCACCCTCCATCTACTGTTCACTCTTTTAACAGTTTCCCATAACTGAATGTCCCAATTTCCCTCCCGTGGCTTCAGAAGTCCTTTCAAAAAACCACTGGTCCTTTCTAAGATGCCGTTAGCTTGAGGGTAGTAAAGGGTGTGGAAAGTCCACTTAATTCCTTCACCTTTTGCCCAATGCTGTACACCTCTAGCAGTGAAGTGGGACCTGTTATCAGATTCAATTTCCTGTGGCTTTGGGAAAGTTCCAAACCACCCCTGCAAAGCTTTAACTGTATTATCACCTGTAGCTCCTTTAAAAGCATCAGCTTGAACCAAGCCAGAAACAATTTCTACTCCTACTAGCACAAAGTGTTTACCTCCTAAATTCTTAAAAGGGCCGATATAGTCTACCTGCCACGCGTCCCATTAGCCTTTACCCTTTCTTAAATGCAGACGATCATCTTCTAAAGGATGTCTCTCCAGTCGCCTGCGACATTGCTCGCAGGCTGATACGCATGTTTTACACATTTCCCTGGTAAGCGGCCAACCACGAGCATGAGCTCCCTTGTACAAATCTTTCGCACCTGTGTGCTGTCTTTTTACATGCAACCATTCTAATAGTTGATCCCAGTCCTCAGTAATTAGTTCCTTTTTCAGGGGCCTGAGCCTTGCTAGTTCATCAGCTCTATTACTCCACTCTCCTGCTGAATTTCCATCTGTTTGGTGAGAAGCTACCCAATAACAGCAAAATTTCCTTGGCTTGCAACATCTAAAATTTCTTGCCACTTTTGCCACACTGGAATTCTGTGAACTTCCCAATCATTTTGCTGCCAGAAAGGAAGCCACTCGGTACAACCTTTGTACACTGCATAAGAGTCAGTGTAAATGCAGACAAGAGAAATGTTCTGTGCCTCACGTCGGAAAACACTCCAAACAGCTATGAGTTCCCCAGCCTGAGAGCTGCCTTCCCCTTCGGAAATGATTCTTTCACCAGATGAAATGTGTAAGGCAGCTGCTCTATATCTCCATACCTTCCCTTCCCGTTTTGCAGAGACCTGATTAGGGTCTGCAAAACACTCTTTTTCTACTCTATACGCTAACAATCTTGGAAGTTTTTTTCTCAGGTCACTACTCTTTAATCTTCACTTTAATAAAAAGCATTTATTAAGATAATACGCTGCTTGTCTCTCCATACCTAATTACGTCAGGGCGCTGTTGCAGCTTTTTCAAGACTTCGGCAGCGTCGTCAGCCGGACACCTCTATAGGGTATTTTCTCTAATTCCTGGGCTAAAGCATAGTGGGCCAAAGTGGGGGAGTGTTTGGTGCCTTGGGGAAGCCTAGTGAAAGTGTATTGCTGTCCTTTCCCATGTGAAGGCAAAATGGTCCATATCTTCTGGCTGTATAGGTATCATAAAGAAGATGTCTTTGACATCTGTAGTTGCCATTGCCATGATTGAGTGACCCTTTTCTTGAATTGATGTTTTTAATTCAGCTAAGTTTGGGACCGCTGCTGAAGAGGGTCTGTGTTGGCATTAAGCCTGCGAAAATCTATTGGTAATCTCCACTTTCCATTGGCTTTTCGGACTGGCCATACCGGTGAATTAAAAGGAGAATGTGTGTGAATTATTACCCCTTGGTTTCTCAAGTCCTGTAGAACTGCTTTGATACCTTCTCTGGCACCAGAAGGTAGGGGGTATTGTTTTACATTAGCTGTTTTATTATAGGGTAGGGAGGGTGCGGTTTGAATCAGCCTAATGTTAAGTGGCAGTGTGCCAAAAGACCACAGAAATCCCTCAGAGTCTTCCCACTGCCTCCCAGCATGGGCATCCATTCCTAATCAATTATTTGGAATGTTCCCAATTACCATTTTGATGACTAGTTGATGCTCATCTCCAGGGAGTGTCAGGTTGACTAAGGCAACATTCATAGATTCTGTAGTTCCCAGAGCATTAAGAACCCAGCATTGTCTCTTAGTTGGAACAATTCCACACCTCTGGGCATCCTTTTTTTGTTAGTGCAGAGATTTGAGCCTCAGTGTCAATCAAAAAGGTTACTAGTAGCATTTTGAGGCCCGTGACAGCTGGGATTAATATATCTCCTGATTTATTTTTAGTGGGCAGCTTTTTCAAGACTTCGGCAGCGTCGTCAGCCGGACACCTCTATAGGTTCGCCGGAGCAGGGAACCAGCTGAGACCCCTCTGTAGGGTCGCTCGGGGCAGAACCAGCTCTTTCGCCCTCCGTACTGCATCGGAGCTGACTTCAAATACTACACCGGACCGTGGCTCCACTAATCACCCCCTGTGGGGTTCTGCCCTCTATAGGGTCTTGGCCCTCATTAGGGTCCCTGTTCGGGCACCATGTTGTCTAACGGCGAGGGAAGGACGCGGCTCTCAATATGAGAAGATCAGCAAGCTTCGTTTATTGATTCGAGCACTAGACACTTATATAGTAATTAATAAGCTAATGCATATTCTGTAACTTAATCTATCTATTGGTTATTTCGTACATGTCAAGTCCACCCCGTGCTTACATTCTTTAGAAATTAAACTCTCCTTTTCTCAGGCTGTTTTTAGTCTAATATCTCTACCCAAGGACACGACGGCCTTGTTACAATCAAGCTTGTTATTTCCCAAACTTTCTAACCACCTGGAACAGGTCAACGTGACCTCTAGCATGCAACATTCTCAACAACTAATTGATAGGCCATCAAGAAACTAGAGGCACAGCTTTTGGAGAGGGCCACCTGAACTTTGTAACTGATAAGAAGAGAGAAACAAGAGATACATGAGGATTTGGGCTATTCAAGGGGGGACCTGTTCCAAAAACTATTAGGGAATATTTAGAAGAAGAGAACTGAGGAGGAACAAAGCAGAGATTAGAAACGGGTATAAAACAGGTATAAAAGATGCCAGTCATATAAAATGGAACCATTTAATATGTTTGTTGGACCAAGCCCTGTGTTTGATCGCTGTAGTCTGCTCTATTTTAGTAAATCCTTTCTTAACTATCTCTCTGTGTAATCTGACTCTACCCTGTGTGTGTGAGTGCTGTAAGGACTAGATACCAGCTACTGGCTAGCCCAAGCCCACCATGAGTGGATTTGGTGCCAAGAAGTGGAGTCAGACTGGGAGTGTAGGTGCCCCCTTGCTTGTGATGTCAGCAACTGAAGTGAATAGGGTTGTGTCAGTGCCAATCACTGGAGCAGTGGTCTTGGCTCCACTTAGATGGGACTGGGATGCGTCCTGGACATAGCTCCTTGGCAGGCCAGGGTGAGTGAGGGTCGCAGCACCAGTGACTGGAGTAAGACCATGGGTCGCAGGCCAATGTGCTTGGGTGTCAGCTGCTGGAACAGTGTTCACAGTGTATATATATCCTTCCCAAACCTGGTGTGCCTGGAGGACTGTGTGTGTAATTCACGACCAAACTTCAAGCTGGACCAGACAGCAAGTAGGAGGCTCAGGGTCTGTGCAGGGACATCAGGTGGGCAGAGTGCTGGTATTCAGGATGACCTGTAAGTGTGGACTCCCTGTGAGATGACTGTGCAAGTCTGTAAACACGTGCATCTGTTAGCAAGCATCAAGATGGACTAGGCGGCAAGTAGGAGACCTCTGGAGTGGGTAAGAGGGCTCAGGATCCAATTTGGGGTATCAAACAAACAGAAGGTCTGTGCCACCGTGTGAAGGATCTGCAAAAGTGCGTGTGCTGATGAATTTAGAATGAGGGAGTGTGTGCTCTAACTTGCGAACTTCAGTCTTTACCAGTCAGAGAGAAGGAAGGGAACTTGGCTGTCTATACTTATGTTTTATGTGAGTCCTGGTAGTCTTATATGTAGGTGCTGTTAAAGGCAGATTCTTGTCTGTAGCAGTAGTGTGCAGTCAGCTGTGCCAGTGTCCTCTGTGTGTGTCTACAGGACTGTGGTGGGTTGACCCTGGCTGGATGCCAGGTGTTCCCAAAAGCCGCTGTCCTGGGTTGACTATATAATGCTTGTATCTCCAATCCTCTGTTCTGTTTATGCTGGATATTAAGTTCTGCACCTTTAAGACTGGTTCTGAGAGTGAAGGGGGTGAAAAAGAAATGCGGAGTTTGTTTTCAGAAACTGCATTCGCTCCTCCGCATTCCTTCTCCTGGACTGTGTTGTCTGCGGAAAGGACAGCAAGAGAGAGCTCTGCTTTGCTTTTTAGTTAGTTTTTAGCTAGCTGAGGCAGAGAAGTTCCCTGGAATGTGGTTTTTATTTTTCTTGGAACTGTTCGAACCTACTCTAGACTGAAAATCCAGAAGAGCACCAGCAGCTCGCACCTGTGGCCCACCAGGGCCTGGCCTGGGCCACGGCATTTCCAGCTCCAGAAGGACCGATAAGAGACTGAGTAAACCGAACTACAGCCCACGAAGGGGACTTTCTGAGTTTGTAATCTCTTTGGAGCAGCAAGATATTTTATTGTTTACAATTATTCATTTTTTGTGATGGTGAATGCTTTGCCTGTTAAATAAACAGTTTTTTTCCACTTTTCTCCAAGGAAATCTTTTTCCGAACCAGTTGGGGGAAGGGCCGCTTGAATCTGCTTTCTAGAAGAACCCCTTAGGAAGTTTTCTCCCAAATTTGCCCTAAACCAGGACAGCTTCTCTGTCACTCCATCCCCCTCCGCAACTGGACAGGGGAGAGAAAAAAATAACAAGAGGCTCGCGGGTTGAGATAAGGGCAGGGAGAGATCACTCACCAACTATCGCTATGAGCAAAACAGATTTCACTTGGGGAAAGTTAATTTAATTTACTGCCAATCAAATCAGAGTAGGATGAGAAATAAAACCTAAATCTTAAAACAGTTTCTTCCCACCTGTGGTGGGTTGACAGGAAATAGGTTTTCTGGGAATGGAGTGGTCAGAGGCCAATGGGTGTTCAGATTCTGAAATTGGCACCTGTTTTGACCATTGGGGTATTGGTTACGCCTCTGAGAACACAGGGGTTAAAAGCAGAGCTGTCCCCTGGGAACTTCCTTTTGGTTTCTAGCTGGGACCTGGTCAGACCTCCCCCGTCCAGCCCTGCCGGCTGGGCGGGGGAGGGGACCTGCAGCCTTGAGGTAAGCTGAGTTTTGGGACAGAGAGGGGCTTGAAGGCCCCCGGGATGGAAGGGTGGAGGTGCACCAGGAGCCTTGTGTAGCCCTCCCAGCAGAGAAGCCCCGCTGAGAAATTTGGGCAGCCCCCCCCCCCGGGAGACGAGAGACAGAAACCGCGCTCAGTGTACGGTGCTGTGGCCTTGAAGCCTCGGAGTTGGCAGCATGCCCAGCTCATGGAGAAGGGGAGGAAGGTGCAGCGGAGAAAGAGCCTGGCCGCCTGTAGAAGCCTTTAACCCCTGTTTGGACAATGAAAATCTTGCAGAGCATTGACCCTTTCTGGAGCAAGAAATAGGCAGGTGTGTTGTGAATGCGGGGTTGTGAGAGAACCCTAGATGGCAAGAGATAAGAAGTAGCTGTAGCTGGACACTTTTTGTCAGCCATGGACAGAACCATGCTTCCTTGTGACACAGAGGCTGCATCCAGGGGGAGGCGGTGGCTCGGACCGAGAGGGTTCAGTTGGAGACCCCCCGGCCCCAGGGGGTAGAGAAATATGGGGGGGGACAAAGGATGTCCCGAAGGTGAGACTGTGCTTTTTTGGAAAGAGACAAAGCATCCTTAAAAAAGACAACCCTCGAAGCAGCTCTAGTCCATGTTCATGTGGTGAGAGCACTGGACATGAAAAGGAAGAGGTCACCATGGTCCAAGAAGGACTTCTGCTCTTAATAGACTGAAGATTGAGTATTTACAGAGTGATGATGGACTGAGAGTTGAACTTTGAGAGATGTATTGGGAGAATCTGGTAGGGGGGGAGGAGGAAATGCTTTTGTGAAGTTTTCATTGTCTGTGTGTGTGTGTGTGTCTGCGTGTGTATGTGTTTTGTTTGTAGTGTAGTTAATAAACTTTTTGTTCCCTCTCTTCATAAGCTAGAAGCCTGCTTTGCTTATTCCTGGCCCCATCTCACAGCAGACACCAGGGAAGAGGTATCTTTTCATGGGGGCGCTGGCATTGTGCATTGTGCCAGTGTCAAACCATGACACCACCCCTTCCTTCTTCCTGAGCTTAACTTTATTCCCAAGTTCTCTAACTCCTCCCCCCTAAACAGCCCAGGGGGACAGGGAATGGGGGTTGCAGTCAGTTTGTCACACTTTGTCTCTGCAGCTCCTTCTTCCTCACACTCTTCCCTTGCTTCCCTTCCATGGGCTGTAGTTCTTCATTAATTGTTCCCACGTGGGTCCCTTCCACAGGGTGCAGTCCTTCAGGAACAGACTGCTCCAGCGTGAGTCACTCACAGGTTCACAAGCCCTACCAGCAAACCTGCTCCAGCATGGGGTCCTTTGTCCATGTGTCCACATGGTTCTGCCAGAAGGCCTGCTCCAGTGCGGGCTTCTCATGGGGGTCACAGACTCCTTTGGGTGCATCCACCTGCTCTGACATGGGGTCCTCAATGGGCTGCAGGTGGATGCCTGCTCTGCCATCTCTGCCATTAACCTCTATGGGCTGCAGGGGTACAGCTGCCTCACCATGGTCTTCACCATGGGTTGCAGGGGAATCTCTGTTCTGGCCCCTGGAGAACCTCCTCCTCCTCCCCCTCCTTCTCCACTGACCTTGGTGTCTGCATTTGTTTGTCTCACATATTCCCACTTGTCTCTCCAGCTGCTGGTGCTCAGGGTTTTTTTCTCCCCTTCTTAAATATGCTATCACACCATCGCTGCCATTGGCTTGGCCTTGGCCAGTGGCAGGTCCATCTTGGAGCCAGCTGGCACTGGCTGTATTGGACATAGCTTCTAGCAGCTTCTTACAGAGTCCACCCGTGTAGCATCCCTGCTATCAAGACCTTGGCACGCAAATCCAATACAGGGATACACTCAGCCTCGCTGCTTGAACCTGCAAATGTGAAAGTAGCAGCTGCATCCATCAGCCTGGGACAGAGACCCTCAAATGTCCTGGCTGGGCTCCAGCAGTCAGGAGGAATCACCAGGCCCTGTAGCTGCTGGATGCAGTGGCTACTTATAACATCTCTTAATACTGAGGCGATCTGTGTGCAGGAAGGTCATGCTGAGTAACATCCTCTTGTTTGAGATTCTGCTACATGTTAATGTACGTGTCAGCCTCTTATTTCAGGGGAAAAAGGTTGGGGGATTTTTAAGCCAAACAATAGTCTTATGTATCTCAAGATCTGTTTCCCGCTTTTGCACAATGAACTTTTTCATGGAGTTAAAGATGTCAGGAAGTTATTTGAGTCAAGAAACTTATTTAAGCTTCATCATACATTATATAATCATGGCCACAGCTGTAAATATTGTCAACTCTGCCTGTTGTGCCACTGTGCACTAAACACAGGCATGAGAATACAAACTCCTGTGCAGGTATGGGGAATGTTTGCAGAGGTACAAGGCCCCAACTTTTAAAAACACAACTTGATTGATTGACTATGATCTTCTGTCAGAAGTGGAAGGCCTATGTGGAAAAGACTTCACAAGTGTAGAGGCTGGAAGTGGAGAATGTGCTATGAAAATATCTATCATGTAAACCAGAACCGATACTTCATGCCCATGATCAAAAACCCAGAAGCAGGGCAAGGCTATATTTTCTAGGTAATCAAATATATGCAGGCGACAAGAGTGTCTCAAACTACATTTTTGCCATGAAGTCAGTACTGGAAGCCTCTTGGGATAAAGGACAAGGTGTATGTATTGGGTTTATGTGTCAAGGTTTTGGCAGCAAGAGGGCTGCAAAGGTGGCTTCTGTGAGAAGAGATCAGGCATTGCCATGTTGGACAGAGCCAGTTCCGGCCAGCTCCAAGTCGGACCAAAGCTGAGCCAATGTGACGCTTATGACACCTCTGTGATAACATATTTAAGAAAGGGTAAAAAATGCTGTGCAACAGCTGTGATAGAGAGTAGTGAGAAAAATGTGAGAGAAACAACCCTGCAGACACCAAGGTCAGTGAGGACATACCTTTCTCAGAGAGGGAGGAGAGTCTTTTTTTGGGAACTAGCAGGGCTCATTGGCAGAGCTTTAAACTAGATGTGATGGGGGAGGGGGACAATATCAGGCTTGTCCCTGGCAAGCTGTGGGATGAGATGCAAAGGTTAGAGGGACAGGGTGCTAGCGAGGGCCCTCTGCCTTGTGATTTTGAAATGTGCTAGCCACACTGGAACACGCAGTTTTACAGAGATGAGACAGGGACTCGTCAGGTAATGGAGGCCAACAGGGAAGCACCAGGGAAATATTTCAAAGGAATTTAAAGGGTGTTCCTCTAAGGAGACACAGCCAACAGCCCAGCTAAGGAGCTGAGGTGCCTTTAGACCAATGCACGTGGCATGGACAACAAACAGGAGCAGTTGGAAGCCACTGTGCTGCTAGAAAGCTATGGCCATGAGCAGGTCAAAAGCCTGTGGGGAAGAATCAGAGACTGAGGCAAAAAAGGGAGCCTTGTGGTTGGTGTCTACTACAGGCTGCCTGACCAAGAGGAACCTATTGATGAAGCCATCTTGCTCCAGCTGCAGGATGCATCATGCTCACAGGCTCTTGTCCTGCCAGGGGACTTCAACCACCCTGACGTCTGCTGGGAAAGTAGCTTTGTGAGCTGTAGGAGATCCAGGAGACTCCTGGAATGCATGCAGGATAACTTCTTGAGCCAGATAATAGACAGCCCTACCAGAGGGGATGCAATACTGGATCTGATGGTCGCCAACATAAGCGAACTAATTGGGGATGTGAAGACTAGAGGCAGCCTGGGCTGCAGTGATCATGCACCAGTGGAGTTCGCAGTCCTGAAGGACAAGGGTCAGGTAAGGAGGAAAGTTAGGCCCCTGAACTTTAGGAAAGCAAACTTCCAGCTCTTCAAGGAAATAGTTAATAGGATGGCTGGGACACTGCCCTCCAGGACAAGGGAATGGAACTGAGCTGGCAGATCTTTCACAAAGACTTCTATAGAGCGCAAGAGCTTGCGATTCCCAGGAGCGAGAAATTGAGCAAGGAAGGCAAGAGACCAGCTGAGTAGGAAACTGCTGGTCAAACTAAAGAGAAAGAAACAAATGCACAGGCAGTGGAAACAAGGACAGGTGACCTGGGAAGAGTATAGTGTAGGGATGGGGTGAGGAAAGACAGGTTGAAGCTGGAAATTAACCTGGCAAGGGACACAAAGAATAACAAGAAGGGCTTCTACAGGTATGTCAGCCAGAAAAGGAAGGTCAAAGAAAGCATATCCTCTCCCGATAAACGACGCTGCTTAACTGGAAACAAGAGATGAGGAAATTACTGAGGTGCTCAACAGCTTTTTTGCCTCAGTCTTTAGTGGCAACCTCTGTTCCCACACCTCTCAAGTGGATGGACAGTAGGATGGAGACTGGGGGAGCAAAGTCCTTCCCACTGAAAGTGATGATCAGGTTTATGACTATTAATAGCCTCTTTTGGCCTATTAATATCGGGAGCCCGGGAGCCCAGTCCCCGGGGGGACAGGGAGCCCGAGATGCCAGGCTAGCTCAGGCCAGATGCCTCAGGCCAAACCCTTTAGCGAGTTGATAGGAAAGTGATTGCAAGCTCTTTTGTGATTTCAGCTCTGCTCGCTGGGTTATTTGGCCCGGGCGGAGGCTGCAGCAGACGGAGAGAGGAGAAGGAGGCCTCAGGTGTTCCGCAGAGATGGCTTTATTCAGGAGAGGTGCGAAAGGGTCCCAGGTCGGCGCTTCTTCTGCCGAATGGGCTAAAATATGCTCCTTTTATAGGGTTGGAGCGGATCCAAGTTTGACCAATGGGTAAGGGTTACAGTAACATAGCCTATAGGGTTACAGGGATAGGTTTTGGGGTAGTGGTCAATAAGTCAGGAAGTAATATTGCTGTCTCATCATTCGCTTTGTTCCATTCTCCATGGGGCTCTGTCCATGTCCAGAGAATCTACTACATATGACCACCTGAAGAACCTGAACATACATAAGTCTGTGGAACACAATGAAATGCATCCCAGAGTCCTGAGAGATTTGGCTGAGGTAGTTTCCAAGCCACTCTCCATGACATTTGAAAAGTCATGGCAGTCAGGAGAAGTCCCAGGTGACTGGAAAAGGGGAAACATTGTACCCATCTTTCTTTAAAAAAGTTAGAAAGGGGGGCCCTGGGAACTACCAACCTGTCAGCGTCACTTCTGTGCCTGGGAAGATTATGGAACAGATCCTCCTAGAAGCTCTGCTAAGGCTCATGGGGGACAGGGAGGTGATTCAGGACAACCAGCACAGCTTCACCAAGGGCAAAACCTGCCTCACCAACCTGTGGCCTTCTTTGATGGGGTGACTGTTATATTATTTCTTCGAGCTAGGTCTTATGAGGTCTCAGAGAAATATATCACACCTGAGATAGCTCAGCTACCTCAGATGGAATAAAATCAGTAGGGTGGCTTCTGTGGTAATGTTGGAAACAGAAAAGTTTTAATAAAAGGCAAAATAACAAAGCTCTTTAGAGAGAAAACACGAGCCAGGGGCAAGAGGCTCTCGCTCTTGGTAAAACACGCCACAAAAGCGATTAGTTCCTTTGTTCTCTTCTTTTTCTAGTGAATTGCTTAGGTGGGTGTCGTGGTTTAAGAGGAAGTAGGTTTTCTGGGATATGCTGTGGTCACCAATAGGTGTTCAGATTTTAATATTGGCACCTGGTTTGGCCACTGGGGCATTGGATACGCCTCTGAGAACACAGGGGTTAAAAAGCAGAGCTCTCGCGGGAGAAGTTCTTCTTTGGTTTCTGGCGGGAAGAGTTCGGGTCTCTCCCCCCATCCCAGCTGCTGGCTGTGCGGGGGGAGGGGAAAAGCCATGCGGCCGTGAGATAGGCCAGCCCTTGGACAGAGAGGGGAGGTGAAGGCCCCTGAGGATGGAAGGGTGGAGGAGCACTGAGAGGCATCGGGCAGCCCCCCCCCCCCCCAGGAGAGAGAGAGCCTGTGTCTGTGCCTGTGCTACCTTGAAATTTGATAGCAGGGCCGGCAGAGAAGGAGAAGGGGGGGTGTGCAGAGAGAAGGTGCCCGCAGGGCGTGGGAGTTCTGGACAAGCAGAGACTGAGATTTTTAATGCTTTTCTTGGATGATGGAAACCTTACAAATGTTGATCCTCCTGGAGTTGAATGTGAAGAGAGATAGGGATAATTAGCAGGAAATGGGCAAGTGTGATGCAGGTTTGTGCAAGTGGAAGATGTCCGAGAGAACTTGAGAAGAATCCTATGTGGCAGGAGATGATGGAGTGGCCTTTGGCTGACTTTTCTTGTATAGCCATGGACAGAACCATTTTTCCTGTGACACAGAGACTGCATCCAGGGGGAGGCGATGGCTCAGAACCAAGAGGGTTCAGTGTTGGTGCCCCTCGGCCCCAGGGGGCGAACAGATTTGGGGGGTACAGATGTCCCGAAAGTGAGAGACTGTGCTCTTTTTAGAATGGGACAAAGCACCCTTAAAAGGACAACCCTAGAAGCAGCTCTGGTCCATGTTCAGTGGTGAGAACACTGGACATGAAGGGAAGAGGTCACGACGGCAGATGTACTCCGGGAGGTGCCACGAGTGACACGGAAACACACGAGGTTTCAACGGTGTTTCCTGGGGAAGCCTATGGTACAAGAAGGACTCCTCTCCTCTTGATGAACTGGGAATTGATTGTCTGAAGGGTGGTGATGGACTGAGAGTTGGTGATTTGGGGGATAGATGTATTGTATTGGAGAAATTTGGTGGGGGGAGGAGGAAATGTTTTTGTGGGGTTTTCATTTTCCCTGTGTGTGTTTCTTTTTATATGTAGTTCTACTGTAGTTAATAAAGTTTTCTTTCCTTTATTCCTAAGTAGAAGCCTGCTTTGCTTATTCCTGGTCACATCTCACAGCAGAAACCAGGGAGAAGGTATTTTCATGGGGGCACTGGCATTGTGCCAACATCAAACCATGACAGCGGGACTTTTTGGCTTCTGTCCAATTGGCTATCCTTAAGTTTGAGGTGAAGTCCCCAAGGTCCTATGAGGTGTCTTTTTACCCAATTGAGGAGAGAAACTTCTGGGATTTTTTCCTTTTTAAGGAGACAAAAGATAATTTTGTCACTCCGTCAACAGGGGGCACATTCCTACAGGTGACTATATCAGTGGACAAGGGAAGGGCTACAGATGTCATTTATCTGGACCTCTGTAAAGCCTTTGACACAGTCCCCCACAACATCCTTCTCTCCAATTTGAGAGGGATGGATTCAATGGGTGGACTGTTAGATGGATAAGGAATTGGTGTGGCGGTTGCATTCAGAGGGTATTGGTCAATGGCTCAGAGTCCCAATGGACATCACTGACAAGTGGTGTCCCTCGGGGATCTTTATTGGGACCAGTGCTATTTAATATCATCATTAATGGCATAGACAAAGGGATCAAGTGCACCCTCAGCAAGTTTACAGATGACACCAAGATGAGTGGTGTGGTTGACACACCTGAAGGACAGGATGCCATCCAGAGGGACCTGGACAAGCTCAGGAAGTTGGCCCATGGGAATCTCATGCAGTTTAACAAGACCATGTGAAAGGTGCTGCACCTGGGTCAGCGCAAGCCCTCATATCAATACAGGCTAGGGGATGAATGGATTGAGAGCAGCCCTGCCAAGAAGGACTTGGGAGTGCTGGTGGATGAGAGGCTGGACATGAGCTGGCAATGTGCATTGGAAGCCCATAAAGCCAATTGTATCCTAAGCTGCATCAAAAGAAGTGTGACCATCAGGTCAAGGGAAGGGATTCTCCCACTTTACTCTTCTGAAACCCCACCTTGGGTACTGCATCCAACTCTATAGTCCCCAACACAGGAAAGACATCAACCTGCTGGAGCAAGTCCAGAAGAGCCCACCAAGATGATTAGAGGGGTGGAGCACCTTTCCTGCAAGGAAAAGTTAAGAGAATTGGGATTGTTTGGTCTGGAGAAGAAAAGGCTTTGGGGTGACCTAATTGTCGCCTAGTACCTGAAGGGAGTCTACAAGAAAGACAGAGAGGGAGTATTTACAAGAACATGTAGTGACAGGACAAGGGGGAATGGCTTTAAACTGAGAGTAGGTTAATTAGATATTAGGAAGAAAGTCTTCACTGTGAGGGTGGTAAGGTGGCGGCACAGGTTGCCCAAAGAAGCAGTGGATTCCCCATCCTTGGCAGTATTCAAGTCCAGGCTGGATGGGGCTCTGAGCAACCTGGTCTTGTGAAAGGTGTCCCTGTTCATGGCAGGGGGTTTTGAACTAGATGGTCTTTAAGGTCCCTTCTAATCCAAGCCATTTTATGATTCTTGATTCTACGATTCTAAGAAGGAATCTCTGCTTTTTGCTCTAGGTGCCAGAGCAGAGATTCCCCTGCAGCCTGTGCTGAAGACCATGGTGGCATGCAGATTGTCCCCTTGCAGCCCAATGAGGTCCACACTGGAGCTGATATCCACCTTGCAGCCCATGGAGGACCCCACACCATGGCAGGTGAACATGATCTGAAGGAAGCTGCAGCCTGTGGAGAGTAGCTCACTCAGGAGGAGGTCTTCTGGCAGGACCTGTTACCCTGTGGAGGACCCATGCTGGAGCAGTCTGCTTCTGAGGGACTGTACCCCATGGAAAGGAAACATGCAGGAGCAGTTCTCAAAGAACTACAACCTATGGGAAGGACAATGCAGTGTCCTGGGTTAAGTATGGAGTCAGGGGCCAATGGTTTGTGGGCACAGGGGCAGTACAAGGGCAGGGCAAAGGGCAATGACCTGTAGGGGAAGGGCAGATTAACATAGTGCTGCAGAGCACCATGGGAGAAGTCCTTTTCATATCACCCTAAGCAGTAAGGCATTCTCTAAACCTGTGGCAGATTCTTCCAGGGCATTCCTCTAGAAGTTCCCCTAAATAGGCTCAAAGGCCTCCACAACTCCCATTTTGTTTTACTAAAAAGGCTTCTCTAATGGATTTCTGCAGACACTTAACTAAAAAAGAAAACATAAATAAAATGATAAAAACAATGATTACAACACACAAAATCCCTTTAACAAAAGATGAAACCCATCCTGTTAATCCCCATGGTCCAAAATGCTCGTTGACCCAGTCTGGGCTCTTTTCCACTTTTAAGTCCTTTACTTGCTCCTTCAGCTTCTGGCTGTTTGCGTGGATAGATTCTGAGTGCGAAGAAAGGTTGAAGCAGCACATCCCTTCAAAGTCCTGGAAGCCATGTCAATGGGCAAGCAGTAAAAAGTCTATTGCTGCTCGGTTTTTTAGTGACATGTGCCTGGTATTTTCAGTGTCACTAAGCAGGTCACTGAGTGCAGTGGAGATGGTGTTGGTCTGCTTACTAAGCCAACACCCTAGGTGAGAAAGCTCACCGAGAGCCTTTGCTGTGGTTACCCAAGGTAAAAATAATGAGACCGTGACTCTCTTTCCTTTATTCCAATTAGTAACTTGGCTGTCACAATTTTCATCAAATTCTGTATATGATCTCTTTTGGCGTGCAAATTTTCTTTTTTGATTCCAAATTTGAAGTAAAGTTATGTTTAAGGTGAGGGTAGTAAGCTGGCCAAGGCTACAAGGACACCCTTGGAGGCATGAGGGGATCCCAGCCCATATCCGGTCTCCACAGATAAGAAACACTCCCTGGGGCAACACCTTGAAATGGAGTGAGGACAAAGAAAGTGTATGACTGGTGTAATTGCACCAATTTGGTGGATTATAAATTTTGTTAATTGGTGTTACATCTTTTCTATGGGTAGACCTAATAAGGTCAAGGCAGGTCAAGTGTTGGCTAGGATGTCTATAATAAAATTGCACACAATATACAGCTTTGGAGGACCCCAACAAATCCATTTCCTGGGGTTCCTCTGGTGCTTGCAGCAGAATTTTGGTCCACTCATCCCAAGTGTCTACTGGATTGGGTTTCTTACCTGTATACGGGTATTCATTTGCTGCTAAAGGAATCCCTACCAGGCACGTTGACAGCGGGTTTTCTAGGCTGCCCATGGACAGACATAGATTGTCATGTTGTAAAGCCTTGACCAGTGTGAACCAGATGTTCTGATTGGGCTGAGGGACGATCCACACACCAGCTGATGGAAAGGTGAGGAGCATCAAAAACCTTATATGGAGCAGTCAGAGGTTCCCTGCCGCTGAAGACATGGCAGGAGACTTAGGGACGACGAGTTGATCTGTGAGTTTGAAAAAACTAGTTCTTAGACTTGTATAACTTTAACAGCCTCTCATATCTTCTCATCCCATTCCTTCAGTTTATACTGAGTAGAAGGGATGTGGGAAGAAAGAGGGAATAACAGTATAACAGACTAAAAGGAGGTAACCATATAACAATTTTAAAAAGGGGCAACAGTGCAATACAATCTGTGGGTAAAACTTAATGGAAGGTCTTATAATTCTGGTAGGTGGAGCAGTGGAGTGTTATCTTCCTTTTTGACGAATATCTGTGTTTACTTTTCTTTCTTCTCCTCCATGCCACCTGAGCCTGGTCTCTTTCTTCTCTTTGAGGTTCCGGGGAAGTGTCTCTGGGTGCTGCATTTGGCGGTTCAATGTACGGATTGATATTCTTGCCTGGAATCCACCTTGGGACAGATCCTGAAGACACACAAGCATAACCTTTACCCCAGGTTATTAATAGAAAGGGGCCCATTATTTCTTTGGACTCGGGGTCCTTGATCAGCATAGGTGACTTCTCTGTGAGCTGAGCTCTGCTAGTGTTTGAGAAGTGCCTGATTATGGGGGGATTTGGCTCTATAAAGGAATTATTAAGAAAATTGATTACGTAAAGGACCTAACATAATCTTTCAATCTTTCTATACTCGATAGTGTTTCAACCCCCCCCACGCTGCTGATTAAGGATTCTCTTGAGGTAGTGGTGAGTCCTCTCTACAATAGATTGTCCTGTTGGGGAGTGGGATATGCCAGTGGTGTGTTTCACCCCCCCCCCCCATTGATTTAAGAACTATTTGAATTTTTGGGAGGCGTAAGCAGGACCATTGTCCATTTTTATGACTTGGGAAATGCCTAGGGTGGAAAACACTAGGAGAAAATGCTTGATAACATCTTTGGCCTTTTCTCCTACGTGGGCCAATGCAAATACAGCTCCAGAGAATGTATCTATAGACACATGGATATATTTAAGTCTTCCAAAGGGGGCATAATGGGTAATGTCTGTTTGCCACAGTTGTAGACTCTCGAGGCCCCAGGGATTAACACTGGTCCCCATAGATGGCATAGCAAAGTCCTGGCAATTGGGGCAGGAGCCCACAATTGCTCTCGCCTGTTCCCTTGTGATTTTAAACATATGAACAAGGGCTGGCACATTCTGGTGGAAAAACTGATGGCTCAACTTTGCCTGATTGAAGATGTCTGGCAGGGTGGTCTGCACTGCCATGGCCAAAGCATCTGCCCTCTGGTCGCCCTCTGTAACTGATCCTGGGAGGTCGGTGTGTGACTTCACATGCATAATGTGGTATGGTTGTTCTTGGTGGGAGAGGAGATAGACTAGCTTTGAGAGCAAGCTATATAAATTTGGATTTGACACTTCTTTTAATAAAGAATGTTCTGCTCTTTCAGCTATTACAGCAACATAGGCCGAATCAGTAACTAGATTCAAGGGCTGTTTGAACTTCTCAAAGGCTCTGACAGTGGCTGCTAATTCTGTGATTTGTGGGAATCCCTGAACAATCTGAACATCAGACTCCCACTCCTGAGCGTCAGGATTTTTCCATGTCAGAAGTGACTTGTGGGGTCTTCCGGAGCCATCAGTAAAAACAGTCAGCGCTTTTAAAGGAGTTTGACTCTTTAATGATTTTGGGACCAAATTAAAACACGCATTAAATAGTTTATGTTTCAGTAGGTGGATAGAGATTTGACCAGGGTAGCTGTCAAGAGCAAACTGGAGGTGTTCATTGGTGTGGAGCAAAGCTTCCAGATTACCTGATGTCAATGGAAGCTAAATGCATGTGAACTCACACCCTGCTAGGGTCTTGAGGTGTGCTCTGGCTTTTATAATGAGCTGAGCCATCAGCTCCTGAGGTGTTGTAATAGTCTTATTTGGTTGGTGTGATTGGAACACCCACTCAATGATTAAAAACTGGTCCTTCAGAGTGGGGGCCCACTGGAAAATGAGCCCATGAAACTAGGGTGACTTACCCAAGATGACAAATTGAAAAGGCAGGGTAGGATCAGCACGGTGGGCTTGTCTCGTGGACAGTGCCTCTGATACCTTTTGGATCACTACCTGGGCCTCCAGTGTAATAGTTTATGGTGAGTTGAGGTCATTGCAGCCTCGCAGGAGGTTGAAAAGGGGTGCGAGATCCTCGGTCATGATCCCTAGCAGTGGACAAACCCAGTTTATGCTCCCACATAGCTGATAAAGGTCTCTCAGAGTTCTTGGGTTATCCTTGATGGTGAGCTTCTGGGGTACGATGGTCTTTTCGCTGATCTGGAGTCCAAGATAGGTCCACGGGCAGGTGCACTGAATCTTTTCTGTAGCAATTTCAAATCCTACTCCTTTGATGGCTTGAATAGTCTTTTTGAGAACAATCTCCAAATAATAGGTAGTATCAGTGCATATTAAAATATCATCCATATAGTGAAAAATTGTAACATCAGGGAATTTTTTTCAGGTGGGCGAGAGAATGCAAGCAACAAACATTTGGCAGATAGCTGGAGAATTTTTCATTCCTTGGGGAAGAACTTGCCATTGATACCTTTTTGTAGGGGCTTGTCTATTAATTGATGGCACAGAAAGTGCAAATCTTGGGGCATCTCTGGGATGGAGAGGGATATTAAAAAAGCCATCTGTGATATCAATGACTGCCAATTTCCAATCTCTCAGGAGCATTGAGGGTGAGGGTAGGTCGGGCTGCAGAGGACCTATGTCCTCAATGACCTCATTGATCTTCCTGAGGTCTTGAAGGAGCCTCCACCTGTCTTTGCCTGGCTTACAAATGACAAAGACAGGGGTGTTCCAAGGGCAGGTGGATGGTACTATGTGGCCCTTGGACAACTGCTCCTGCATGAGGGATTCGAGTGCCTTTAACTTTACTTCTGAGAGGGGCCACTGATCAATCCACAATGGTTTATCAGTTTTCCATGTGAGTGGTACGGTAGAGCGCTCCACAGTGGCCCCAGCTCGAAATCCAGTGGTGGTGAGGGGATTTCTAGCCTTGCTCCCCATTGAGACAATAGGTCCCTGCCCCATAAGGTGATAGGTGCCCTTACCACAAAAGGTCTTAGTGTGGCAACCTGACCCTCAGGTCTTTCAATAAGGATTGT
Organism: Diglossa brunneiventris; assembly: GCA_019023105.1. Taxonomy (NCBI): domain Eukaryota; kingdom Metazoa; phylum Chordata; class Aves; order Passeriformes; family Thraupidae; genus Diglossa; species Diglossa brunneiventris. Next base: position 19,955,230 of record CM032357.1, read on the forward strand.
CCATTTGCTCCACATAGAGGCGGCAGCCCCTCTCATCCCAGAGATGACTCCATTGGCTGGCACCAGTCCCCAGCCCTGTGTCCACTCAGAGAGGGCGATGATGGTCACGTCTGCTCTGCTATCTGCCACACCTGGAAGATAAACTTTGTCCTCTTTGTTAAACAAGCCACACTCTATAAGAGGTCTGTCTTGGCCCACAGTCTCTGCCTAAAAAACCATAGGGTTTTCTGGCAAAATGTCAGTCCAGGTGGGTATGAGAAAAGCTTAGGTGATGGGTGTGCCTTTAGACAAAAACCAAGGTGGGTCTACACATGAGACAGTCACAGTAATTTCATCCCTTGATCCCACTGTTTGAACTTCAGAAAGTACTTGCAGCCTGTCTGGTCTGTTAATAGAGTTCCCTATGATTAAAATGTCCCTTGGTCCATCAGAAGGTCCAGATTTACCAGTTGGAATTTGGTAGCTCACTTCATCATCAAACTGGATGGAAAGGGCGCTAACCAGCGTGCATCGTGTTCCTGCCTGAACCTGTTGGTAGGCTTTGGAGAGTCGGCACTCTTCCTCATAGTAGGTGTCGTCATAGATGATGTCTCGGGGCCGCAACTCTCTGAGATGGTGGGGAAAGAGGGACAGAGCAGCTTGGTATTTGGTGTCACAGTGCATGGCTACCCTGCACTTGGCTGGAAGTTTCCCTGGTTCTGCTGGTAAGATGGATGATGCTGGACCTGCTGGTGATATTGAAACTGGGGACAATGTTTAAAATGTTCCTCAGAGTCTTGGCATGCAGTGGAGGGACAACCAGTGGAGGGGTGTTTCTGCAAAAAGTCTTTATCACATTCCACCTGGAGGTGGCCCAGTTCACCACACTTAAAGCATCTCATATTTTGTTTATTCTGTGCCACAAAGGCTTCAGCCACTTCTTTGCTGACTGCCAGAGCTACCATATGTTCAGTGGTTGTGAGACAGGTACAGGCTTCCACCATTTGCTGAATGGTGGGGTTCAGGGTCTGGAGGGAGTGCCCTTATAATTTTCTTGCATTCCACATTCGCGTTGGACACTGCTAGCTTGCTGAGCAGCTCCTCTCTAGCCCTTGGGCAATCAATTTGCTTATCAATAGTGTCTTTTAGTCTGTCTGTGAATTTAATGTCTCGTCAATGCTCTGGCGAATGTCAGAGAAACTTTGTTGTGAGGTGGTGCCATCCGGTGTTTGGAATAAAGCATTCTGGGCAGCATTTTTAATAACCTCTAGAATGGCCCTGGGGATATATTGTGCCTGCTCTTAGGGATTTTCGAAATTGCCATCCTCACCTAATTTCTCTGAAGTCAAATGGGTCCATCCATCCTCACCTTTGTAATTATTTAATAATGCTTTTAGTTGTTTTTACCAAATTGATTCCCACAGAAGAAGCTCTGTGGGTGAGAGGAGGAGGGACATAACATGCCGAAGATCATGTGGCATGAGGACATGGCTCGAGAAAGTCACTCATAAAAGGTTTTTAAAATAGGGTGATTTCCTCCCATAATCTTTACATGCTTTGCATAGTTCCTTAAGTTCCCCATATGGGATTGACTCCCACTTAGGGTTCCTCCCTCTTTTAAATATAATCGGGGCTGCTAGGATTTGCAGCTTTCCAGCTATATCCCAATCACCCTCCTGAGCTGCTTGTTTTCGTACCTCTGCCCAGTGATCTCCAGAACCACTATCTGAATCTGAGGAATCACTGCCCTTCTCCAGAGAGGAGGGAGATGTGCTGGCATGGGCACGAGAGCTCCAGCTGACTGGCAAGCCCTGGTGCTTGGGGTCTTTGGCATCCAAGATGGCTACCTTCCGGTCAGCTTCACTTCCGGTTCCCACGCTGGAAGCGTGGTAACCGGGAGTGGCCAGATCAGAGGAGGCAGGGGCTGCAAAAGGGATGGGCTTCCCGTTGTAAAGGGGAGGGTCCCAATGCAGGGGTGGAGCCCGACACAGGGGCAGAGCCTGACGCGGGGCCAGGAGAGGAGAAGGAAGGAGGAGGACCACAAGCATCTTTTTGTGTGGCTAAAGCAGGCAAAATTTTGCTCCAAATAATTCAAAATTGTGGGTCCGCCTATGAGGCCAGCACCATTTTGAGCCATAGAACTGAATGGGGGAACTGGGCACATGGGCATAGGAAAGAGGGTTAGGTTGGAGCCCAGGGTGCCATGGCCAGTGCCATCCTGAGAAGGGGACAGGAGAGGACCAGAGATGGCAGAAGGCAGGTAGCTCTCCTGCACCTTTAGGCAGTTTCCATCTCCAGACTTTTCCTGAGGGGATGAGGGAACAGGGACACGGGAGAAAGAACACGACAACTGAGGTAATAACTGGGGTACTGAACTCTCAACATTCCCCAAATGCTCCCCCAAACCCTCAATCACTTCATAAATAGAATGAAAAATTGGATAAAACTTCCCAACTCAAAAATTCCCCTCAGATTGCATGATATATAACTTTTCCCCAACTTTGTCCCAAAACTCAACTGACAAAACCAATTACCGTGTGATATCCATAAAATACTCAAAAATCCAGCTAACAAAAGACTTTAAATCCCTCTTAGAAAACCCAGCACCATTTTTAACAAGGGTATCATAAACTTGAAAATAAACTTCCCATTTCAAGATAGTGAATTTTGCTCCCATCTCACACTTTCTCCCTCCCACAAGATAAAAATGTGAAAATAAAATAAAAATGTGCCCTTCACTGCAACATACTCACCATACAGGTTGGCCAAAAGAAAAATCTCCTGGGGCTCCCGCTGATGCAACTGATCCTCAACGATGGAGTATTGCCAGCCACTCCCTCAGGAAAGTCTCCCAGAAAATTGGGGTTTTTTCCTCAGGAAAACTGGAACTCCCAAATGCAGCTTTTGTCCAGTGGCAGTGGCCACTGGAGAAGCTTTCAAGGAGCCCATGGGAGGGCCCCACATTTGGGCCCCAATTGTAGCAGCATGGTAAAAATGGATGGTGTTTGCTGCTACGTCCCAAAAGCGTCTTCTGAGAAAGCTGCTCAGGCAGGCACAGACAGTCACTCAATCCACACTCACACCACAGATAGGTCAGTGAAGAAAGACGGAAAGGGTCTCTGTATAGAGTTCCAGCGAGGTTTATTGTAGAGTCATGCTGAAGGAGTCCAGGGACAGAAGATGAGAAAATAATCCAGTGTCCTAGGTTAAGTATGGGGTCAGGGCCCAATGATCTGCGGGCACAGGGGCAGTACAAGGGCAGGGCAAAGGGCAATGGCCGATAGGGGAAGGGTTGTAGTATTCACATTCTTTGAACAGATAGAGACATAATTCTCTCTCCCAGGATTTTTCATGGGGAAGGCTGTGAGAAGCTCAGAGAAGAAAAGAAAACAATTCTTATCTCTACTTGCTGCGCCTGTTGTTTGGCACATGTGGAATGTGTTATGGAGATTGTTTACTGAAAGTGATTTGTTAATTGGACTCTGCTGATGGTTGTTTGGACAGATTGACCAACTGGGTCAAAGCTGTGTTGTAACTGTCTGGAAAGGATCATGGGTTTTTCTTTAGTATCTCTTTAGTATAGTATCTCTTTAGTATAGTATCTCTTTAGTATAGTTTTAATATAGTATTAGTGTAATATAACCTAGCTTAATAAAGCAATTGTTCAGCCTTCTGAATCATGGAGTCAGAGCACATTATTCCCTACATTGGGGTCGCCCGGCATCAATAAAGGGCAGATTAACATAGTGCTGCAGAGCACCGTGGGAGAAGCCCCTTTCATATCACCCTAAGCAGTGAGGCATTCTCTAAATCTGTGGCAGATTCTTCCAGGGCATTACTCTAAAAGTTCCCCTAATAGGCTCAAAGGCCTCCACAGACTGTATCTTGTGGAAAGTACCCCATGCTTGCACAGTGTGAGGAGGAAGGAGTGGCCAAGTTGGAGCGTTATGAACAGACTGCAACCCCCATTCCCCATCCCTCTGTACTGCTTAGGGGAAAGGCAGTAGAAGATTTGGCAGTGAAGTTGAGCCTCAGAAGAAGGGAGACGTGGTGGTGACGTTTTTATTTTGTTTTATTTCTCACTATCCTGCTCTGTTATTAGTTGGCAATAAATTAGTCTTCCCCCAGGTGAGTCTGTTTTACCCATGACTGTGATTAATGAGTGACCCCCTGTCTTAACTTGGAAATGCGTGTGTGTATTCTATTCTTATCTGATGGGGCAGTTATCTTCTGTTAATAGGACAGTTTTCATCTCTTCCACAACCCATCCGCCCTCAGGGGAGATATCTTCTGCTAATGGGCCATTAAGTCCCACTGCATGACTGATAAAATTGCATCATCCATTGTGAGAAGCTCCACCCAGGGGGAGGAGCCAAGCATTCCTAACTGGATATAATCTGAGATTTGAAGACCAGGCAGCCTTTTCCCACTGGATTCCTAGAGGAGCAGCAGTCTTCTCCACTGGATTCCCAGAGGAAGACCATGCCCATCTACACCACCACTGGATCTTCAGAGGAAACCTACACCCTTCTACAGGATCACTGCTTCAACAAAACCACATCTGTCACTCCAGGAGGACTGCAGCCACCATTCAATCGGACTGCTACCAACACCCTGACCCACAGGGTGTCAGGTCGTATTCTAGCTCTGTCAATAGGGTTTTTTTTGTTTGTATTCTTACATTTGGTTTTTTGTTTTTTTTTTTTTTTTTTAGTTTTCCTAGTAAAGAACTGTTATTCCTATTCCCATATCTTTGCCTGAGACCCTTTTAATTTCAAAATCATAATAATTTGGAGGGAGGTGGTTTACATTTTCCATTTCAGGGGAGACTCCTACCTTCCTTAAGCAGACAGCTGTCTTTTCAAACCAAGACCTCTCCCTGTCTTTATCTCAACCCCTGAGCTTTTCCATCATGTTTTCTCCCCCTGTGCTGTTGAGGAGATGGAGTAAGAGAGTGGCTTGGTTGGCACTTGATGGTCAGCCAAGATCAACCCACTATAGAGCAGAAAGGAAACATGAAGGAGAATGGGAGTTTAAAGGGGGCATATGTCTTGTCAACTTTGTCTGTTTATGGCCTACACTTTCCCAGTGTATAATGCCAAAGGGTATGAAGCCCAATTTGTTGTTAGTCAGCTTTTGAAGGAAAGAATTAATGTGCAGTGGAGGTGGTAAACTCCTGTGCATGGACATTTGCTTGATGAGTATGTCTCATAGACTCTTCACATTTTTTATCCATGTAACTAAACAACCTTCCCGTGTGCTGGATATTGAGGACTGCAAAGGTTATTTCCCCTGCTTTTGCAATACTGTTGAAAATCAAAGTTATGTGGGCCCTCTTCCACAACTGCAGTATTATGGGGCACACGGCATGATACTTGAGGAGAAAACACAATTCTTGGCATGATATACAGCTGATGAGAAAAAGATTTCTGACTTTAAGAGAGAACTATGTTACTATTGCCAGCGAGATGTGAAAATTTTGAGGGGTGCCTGCAGATCATACAGGAATGAGTTTATGGTGATAACTTGGGCTATCAGAGCCAAGAATTCCCTAAACCCCTGATTACCAGCACTGTCCAATGTGACTGCTTACTGATACTTGACTGTGTCTTTGTACAAGAGCCTCATGGAGAAATGTGTGGACAATGTGTCATGTCTGCAGTAGAGAAGCAAGTCAAGGAATGCTTCTGAGAAGCTATGAACAAAAAGTATCCCTGTCAAAATATAGCTTCTTTTCTAGCAATAGAATGGGCCTCCATTCTTTGGGTTTTCAATTTATTTTGCACCGTTCAGACTGCCTTGTTTTTTTTCTTTATCCTGTCCCAGTCAGACTGCTTCCTGGCACAACCCATTCTTTTTCTTTAAAATGACTGGAGTCAGCTTTCCCTCTGGGGGCATGAAACAGCTCTCTTTCTTTTAAAGCTCTTTCTTTGAATATAATCAACCCTCAAGACCTCCTGTTTGGTTTGTGTTTCTAGCTTGTCCAGGAGGTTCTTGAAAATGCTTTCAAACACAATTGTTGCAACGTCTTGAATGATGCTTTTAACATGTGGCTTAATAATTTCCAAGCTCCTTTTCCAAAGCAGAATATTTAGAATAACAGACTATGGAATATACTTCCAGAGTCTATCCCATACATCTCAGGAATGCCCTGAGAACCAGGGAGACCACTGTTGGCCTGGGCTCTGTGTTTATTCATGTACAAGATCAGCTCCTCATAGTTCTTTACCACTACCTATTTGGCATGGTTTCTGAAATTTCATAGACTTCTGGGTCCAGAGATGCAGCTTCACAATCACCTTCATGTCACAGCACAGCTGGTCTTTGGCTGAGCAATTAATTCAGGTATAAACAAGAAACCCAGTCCAGTTCCATAAACCAGTCCCTGGGTGAACAATGATAGGATACATTCAAACCAAAACAGGGACTTTACCCAATCACGTTCCATCCTAAGCTGCAGACATCTCACTGGTCAAGGAGCTGGGCCATGTTAAGACCAGACCAATCAGCTATCTAAGCCTGGGAAATTCAAATGCCCTATAAAAAGGGCAACCATATTAAACTCATGGCTATTTGTCTCATGATCTTCAGAGAGTTTGTGTCGTTTGTCTGTCTCTGACCAACGACCTCACGTAACACCTTCGCAAAGCAAAACAAGACATGCTTGTTGTGCTTATAGGCACAGAACAGCTTATCATATGTCACCATAACAGCCTCATTGTCGTTACTTCTGTTTGGAACACAGCATGATAATGGAAACATAAAGTTCTCAGCAAGCTAGTGCTCTACAATGTCCATGTAGAGCCAGAGCAAATTAAACTCTCCAGTAATGTCTGCTACAAAGGGAAATTTCTTAGCAGCAATCCCTGAAGAAGCCCTCAAAATATGTTCTATTTCCCCAGTTGTAGGAGAAGTGTCATGGATTTTCATTCATTTTAAGCTTTGTTTTCCTTATGACAGGATGGCAGACCACTGTCCTGGGTCTGGCTGGGATGGAGTTAATTTTTTTCATAGTAGCTTGTATGGTGCTATGTTTTGGATTTGTGATGAGAACAAGAACAACGTTGATAACACACCCATGCTTTAGCTATTACTGAACAGTGCTTACACAGCATTAAGGCATTTTCTGCTTCACACACTGCCCTGCCAGCAAGGAGAGTGGCGGTGTGCAGGAAGCTTGGTAGGGACACAGCCAGGGCAGTTGACCCAAACGGACCAACGGGATACTCCATACCATATGACATCATGCTCAGCCATAAAAACTGAGAGTGGATAAGTTTGCCATTAAGATTGGGGACTGGCTGGGCATCAGTTGATTGGTGGTAAGCAATTGTTGGGGTTTCTGCATCACTTATTTTTCCTGGATTTGTTTTTCTTTGTTGTATTTCTTGTTTAGGAGTTTTTTGGGCGGTTTTTTTTTTGTTTTTTTTGGTTTTTTATCTCAATTCATGTGTTTTTGCACTTTTACCCTTCTGATTCTTACCCCATTCCACTGTGGGGGAAATGAATGAGTGGCTGTGTGGTGCTTAGCTGCCTACTGGGGTTAAACCACAACAACTAGGCCTATGGCTGGAGAAGCAATGGCTGAAGCTTTGTTGTGGAGGTTAATAAGATTGTTCATAATAAGACTGATCTCAATCCACATGAAGATGGCTGGATAGTCTTTCTTCAAAGTATACTGCTATATCTTACCCAACAGCACTATTTTAAAGATGGTGTCTTTGCCAATGTCAATGTTATTCCATATGTGTGAGTACTGCATTTCTGCAAGCCCCACCTCCTACTTGCCTGAGAACTCCAGGGGTTTCACCACCGGTGAGGTGAAATTTGAGTTGGTGTGTTGTGGGAAATTTCTGGCAGACACAGCTGGGCAGTGTGATGTAAAAACCCTGGTCTGCAGTCTTTCTTTTTCCCCCAATGCTATCCCAGTCACTAGATATCCGGTACTTGTAAAGCTTCTATCCAGCCGGTAAATTTCTGGGGCCAGTCATGCCTCTTTATGAGCAGCTGTTGCTTTTGCTTTTGCAGTAATAACCTCAATTTTGTAGATTCTGTCCTCATCAGGATTCGCTTTATGAAGGGTTCAGGGTAAGGAGGAGTGCTGGGCAGGTGGGTTCCTTGTTCTTGTTAGCCGCGCAGGGCAGGGTTTTCTTCCGGCGAGCGGCGGGGTGATTAAGAGGGCTCTAGGGAGCACAGTGAACAGGAGCGGGCAAACAGGAGCGGGCAAACAGGAGCAGGTAAACAGGGACGTGGCACAGCTCTGAGGGCGTGGTATGGCAGTTTGCGCATCAGTTCACACAGGCAGGGCAAGTAGGTGGGGTTGCAATTAGTAAAAGTGTATGTAGACAAGTAGAACCCTCCAAAAAGGATGCGTTCCTGTGCGGAGTGTTTGAGCTTGTCAGTGGTTCCAGGGAGCGTTGCAGAAGAAGCCTGCCTGCGGTGTGAACAGCTGAATGATCTCCTTTCGCTGGTGGCCAAGCTTAGGGAGGAAGTTGAAAGACTAAAAAGTGTTAGGGAAAGTGAAAAGGAAATAGATTGGTGGAGTTCTGCCCTTCCATCCTTGATTGACACCCATCAGGAGTCAGAGGACTTCCATGCCTCCCACTGTCAAGCAATAGGAGGACACCTGGTAGATGAAGGGGAGTGGAAAAGGGTTCCCACTCAGAGAGGTAATAAAAATTCCTCCCAACCCCCATCACCTACCCAGGTGCCACTTCAGAATAGGTATGAGGCCCTGGATCTAGAGGGTCAGCCAGATGACATCCAAGAAAATCATCTGCCCAGTGGGCCTCCCAATTACTCTTTATCTTTTGGACAGATCACCATGTCTAACATTAAAAAGAAAATAAGGGTAGTTGTAGTGGGTGACTCCCATCTGAGGGGAAAACAAGACCCCATATGTTGACCAGACCCAACCCACAGGGAGGTCTGTTGCCTCCCTGGGGCCCAGGTACGGGATATTACCAAGACACTCCCTGGGCTGATTCAGCCCTTTGATTATTATCCACTGCTAATACTCCAGGTTGGTAGTGATGAGATTGAAAAGAGGAGTGTCAGGGCAATTAAAAGGCACTTTAGGGCACTGGGTCAAGTGGTTGGTAGGGCAGGAGCACAGGTAGTGTTCTGTTCAGTCCCTTTGGTGGTGGAAGAAAAAGTTAAAAGGAATAGGAGAGCACATGTTATTAACAAGTAGCTCAAGGGTTGGCATCATCAGCAGAATTTTGGGTTCTTTGATCATGGGGCAGCTTTTTCAGCACCTGGCCTGCTGGAACTGAATGAGCTCCATCTCTCTGTTTAGGGCAGAAGGATTTTAGCTCATGAACTGGCAGAATTTATTGAGAGGGCTTTAAACTAGGTTTGAAGGGGGAAGGGAATGCAGCTGGGCTGTCTGGAAGCAGGCCCAAGGGTGATAAGCCTGAGTTAGGGGTGAAATCAGTAGCCCAGCTGAGGTGAATGTATATTAACGCACGCAGCATGTGTAACAGACAAGAAGAGCTGGAAGCCATGGTGCAACAGCAAAGCTATGATGTAGTCTCCATCACGGAAATGTGATGGGATGACTCACATAGCTGGAGCACTGCACTGGATGGCAACAAGCTCTTTAGAAAAGACAGGAAAGGGAGAAGAGGTGGAGGAGTGGCACTTTATATTAGGGAAGCTTTTGATGCCATGGGTATTGAAACTAATGACAATGAAGTTGAATGCCTTTGGGTAAGAATTAAGGGGAAGGCCAACAAGGCTGACATCCTACTGGCAGTCTGTTATCAGCCACCCAACCAGGAAGAAGAGGTGGACAACTTATTCTATATGCAGCTGGAGAATGTTTCAGGATCACCAGCCCTTGTTTTTGCAGGTGATTAGAACCTACCAGCCATCTGCTGAGAACTAAATACAGCAGAAAAGAGGTAGTCCAGGAAGTTTTTAGAGTGCATGGAGGACAACTTTTTGTTGCAGCTCGTGAGTGAGCCCACCAGGGGAGCGACTATGTTAGATCTGTTTTTTGCAAATAGAGATGGGCTGGTGGGAGATGTGGTGGTTGGAGGCTGCTTGGGGCATAGTGATCATGAAATTATAGCGTTCTCAATATTTGGTGAAATCAGGAGGAACATCAATAAGACTTTTACATTGGACTTCCAGAGGGCAGACTTTGGCCTATTTAGAAGACTTATTCTGAGAGTTCCTTGGGAAACAGCCCTTAGAAACAAAGGAGTCCAGGATAGGTGGGCTGTGGCAGCGTGGGGTTTAGATGGTGGATGCTGCTACCTATTTCCCAATAAGCATCTCCTGTGGAAAAGCTGCTGGGGTAAACATTCAGGCAAAGCAGTCAAATCCACACACCACACTCACCATGGCTAGCTCAGCGACGAGAGGCAGAAGGGCCTTTTGTATCATAAATTCCAGCAAAGGTTTATTCCAGCAACACCGAAGGGAAATCCGGGACAAAAGACCAAGCCATGTAGTGTGCACAAGGTTAAGTATGGGGTCAGTGGCCAATGAGCTGAGGGCACAGGGGCAGTACAAAGGACAGGGCAAAGGGCACTGCCCTACAGGGAAGACAGGGCCGGCCACCAGGGATGCCACAACCAATGAGGAAACAGGGAAAGGAGAAACTACGAGAACTTGGGACATATGGGGAAAGCAACTGGGATGGATCATCGTGTTGCAAGGCTCCATGGGGAAGTCTTCTCTTTCAGCCTAGGTGGAGACTCTGTGGTATATTCTTCCAAGGCGAGGCCCTGGGGATTTCTCTGAAGGGTTCAAAGGATTCCACAGTGGGCGTGCTTCAAAACAGAGATCTTGAGGGCACAGGAACAGACTGTCTCTGTGTGCTGAAAGATGAGTCGATGAGGCAAACGTCCAGCCTGGATGGGCAACGAGGTTTCGAAAGAACTTAGAAATAATAAGAGGATGTATCATCTTTGGAAGGAGGGTCAAGTTTCTCAGGAAGTATTTCAGGGGGTTGCTAGGGCATGTAGGGAAAAAAATAGGGAGGCCAAAGCTCAGTTTGAACTTAATTTGGCAACTTTTGTAAAGGATAATAAAAAATGTTTTTACAAATATATTAATAGCAAAAAGGAAGGGTAAGAACAACCTTTCTTCTCAATTGGATGCGACAGGGAACTTACTAACTGCAGATGAGGAGAAGGCAGAAGTGCTTAACACCTTCTTTGCCTCAGTCTTTAGTGGGAAGACAACTTATCCTCAGGACATCTGTCCTCCTGGGTTGGTAGATGGTATCAGGGAGCAGAACAGTCCCCCTGTTATCCAGAAGGAGGCAGTCAGAGAACTGCTGAGCCGCTTGGATGTTCATAAATCTATGGGCCCAGATGGGATCCATCCCAGGGTGATGAAGAAGCTTCAGATGAGTTTGCGAAGCTACTCTCCATCATTTACCAACAGTCCTGGCTCACTGATGAGGTTCCAGATGACTGGAAGGTGGCCAATGTGACGCCCATTCACAAAAAGGGTGGGAAGGAGGATCCTGGTAATTATAGGCCTGTCAGCCTGACCTCAGTACCTGGTAAGGTAATGGAACAGTTTATACTGAGTGTCATCACGCAGCACTTACAGGATGGCCAGGGTATTAGACCTAGCCAGCCTCAGGTTAAGAGGGGTAGGTTGTGTTTGACCAACCTGGCCTCTTTTTATGACCAAGTGACCTGCCTGGTGGATGCAGGAAAGGCTGTGGATGTTGTCTATTTTGACTTCAGCAAGGCCTTTGACACTGTCTCCCACAGCATACTCCTGGAAAAACTGGCACACCATGGCTTGGATAGGAGCACTCTTTGCTGGGTTTAGAACTAGCTGGATGGCCAGGCCCAGAGAGTGGTGGCGAACAGTGCTGCATCCAGCTGGCAGCCACTCACTAGTGGTGTCCCTCAGGGGTCTGTACTGAGGCCAGTTCTATTTGATATTTTTATTCAGAACATGGATGAGGGTGTTGAGTCTTTCATTACTAAATTTGCCGATGACACTAAGCTGGGAGCGTGTGTCGATCTGTTGGAAGGTAGGAGGGCTCTGCAGAAAGTCCTGGAACAGTTGGATGGATAGGCAGAATCCAATAAGATGACATTTAATAAGTCCAAATGCTGAGTCCTGCATTTTGGCAACAATAACCCCCTGCAGCATTATAGGCTGGGGACGGTGTGGCTAGGCAGTGTCCAGGCGGAAAGGGGCCTGTGGGTACTGGTTGGCAGCTGCCTGAACAATGAGCCAGCAGTGTGCCCTGGTGGCCAAGAAGGCCAATGGCATCCTGGCCAGTATCAGGAATAGTGTGGCCCACAGGACCAGGGAGGTCATTCTTCCCCTGTACTTGGCACTGGTGAGGCCACACCTTGAGCGCTGTGTCCAGTTCAGGGCCCATCAGTTTAGGAAGGACGTTGAGACACTTGAGCACGTCTAGAGGAGGGCAACAAGGCTGGTGAGGAGCTTGGAACAGAAGCCCTATGAGGAATGACTGAGGGAGCTGGGGTTGTTTAGTCTGGAGAAAAGGAGACTCAGAGGTGACCTTATCAATCTCTACAACTTCCTGAAGGGTGATTGTAGTCAGGTGAGGGTTGGTCTCTTTCTCCAAGCGCCAAACTGACAGAACCAGAGGACACAGTCTTAAGCTATGCCAAGGGAAATATAGGTTGGATGTCACAGACACATTTTATGAAAAATCCTTTCCTTAGGATTTTTTCTCCTGAGAAGCTGAGAGGCCTCAGGAACAAAATGTAAACAATGATTATCTGCTGCTGTGGAATGCAACAGGTGCATCTGTGATTGGTCTCATGTGGTTGTTTCTAATTAATGGCCAATCACAGTCAGCTGGCTCGGACTCTGTCCGAGACACAAGCTTTTGTTATTCATTCCTTATTTTTCTATTTTTAGCTAGCCTTCTGATGAAATCCTTTCTTCTATTCTCTTAGTATAGTTTTAATATAATATATATCATAAAATAATAAATCAAGCCTTCTGAAACATGGAGTCAGATCCTCTTCCCTCATCCTAAGACCCCTGTGAACACCATCACAGTTGGATATTAGAAGAAAGTTTTTAACAGAAAGAGTGATAAAGTACTGGAATGGTCTGCCCGGGGAGGTGGTGGAGTCACCATCACTGGATGTGTTTATAAAAAGACTGGATGTGGCATTCAGTTGTCATGGTTTAGTTGAGGTGTTAGGGCATGGGTTGGACTTGATGATCTTGAAGGTCTCGTCCAACCTAGTGATTCTCTGTGTGATTCTGTGTGTAAAATATCCCCTTGATTGCTTCATGACCATAGAGTATTAAGCGGTACATGAATATCTGTCCCCTTCTCAAAACTTCAGCTACTATGAAAATTTCAGCCATGAACATCTACTCATAATCTTTCTGAAATTTTTCTTTTGTTCTATATACCCTGATAATTTGAGCAGATGCAGATTCTTTAACTTAAAAACAGTCCCCATAAATGGTCTTACAAAATGCTGCTTGAACTCTGTCAATCTTGGTCTTGTGACCACTTCCCTGGGTAGTGTGTTCCAGCACCCAACCACCCTCTGGGTGAAGAACCTTTTCCTAATATCCAACCTAATCCTCCCCTGACACAGCTTCACACCATTCCCTTGGGTTTTATCACTGGTCACCAGAGAGATGAGATCTGTGCCTGCCCTTCGACTTCCCCTCATGAGGAAGCCGTAGACCGTGATAAGGTCTCCCCTCAGTCTCCTCTAAGCTGAACAAATCAAGTGATCTCAGCCACTCCTCATAAGGCTAACCCTCCAGACCCTTCACCATCTTCGTGGCCCTCCTTTGGACGCTCTCCAATAGCTTTATATCCTTCTTATATTGCGGCTCCTAAGACTGCACACATTACATAAGGTGAGGCCTTGCCAGCACAGAGTAGAGTGGGACAATCACTTCCCTCGACTGTCTGGCAGTGCTGTGCCTGATGCACCCCAGGACACGGTTGGCCGTCCTGGCTGCCAGGGCACTGCTGACTCACATTCAACTTTCCATCAACCAGGACCCCCAAGTCCCTTTCTGCAGGGCTGCTCTCCAGCCTCTCATTTCCCAGTTTGTCTGTACATGCAGGGTTTCCCTGTCCCAGGTGCAGAATCTGGCACTTTTCTTTGTTAAACTTCATATGGTTGGTGGTTGCACAGTCCTTTGATTTGTCTAGGTCTCTCTGTCTTTGAGGGAGACAACAGCTCCTCCCAGTTTAGTGTCTCTGGCAAATTTACTCAGTATACTTTTGAGTCCTGCATCCAAATGGTTAATGAAGATGTTGAAGAGCACTGTCCCTAAAATGGTCCCCTGCAGAACTCCACTAGTGAACAGACTGATGCAACCCCCATTACCCTTTGTGCCTGGCTGGCAAGCCATGCCGTTATGTATTTATCCAGCTGTATGCTGGACATTTTGTCCAGAAGGGTATGATGCTTTAAAGAACCTAGAAATAAAGCAACACACTTTCAAGATAATATTAGTATAGGAGGTAATTAAAAAGTTGGTGTCTATTGGAAGCATCCAGGGGCAGATATGGAAAACTGTCCACTAAATGCCCAACCCCCATGGGGTGAATATGATATGTTTAGCAAATTAGCATAATTGACAAAAATCACCAATTAGGAGCAAGTGGTGATGCAATTTTCCCCGGTTCACCCCTCTCTAAATCCTCCCCCCTCAGATGGAAACGAAACTTTATGAAAATGGGTCTTGAAGAGCTGTTTTTTGGCCTTGGTTCCCAGAAAGAACCAAGATAGGATAGGGGGCCTTGTAATGTGTTTTGTTTTACTGCCTATCAGGGTAGCAAAAAGGTAAGGAAAGCTAGCTACAAAGAATAGGCTACAGATCTACAAATATATGTGTAAAGAATATAGAGAATATATATAAAAGCAAAAAAGGCAAAAATCATTCGGCATAACTTCCCCCCCTTTTTAGAGACTAACAAGACTCTACCTTGTCTAGTCTCTACTCCATATTTAACCACACCATCATATAATACAGCCAATTATTATGCAAAGAGTAACTACAGATATAAGTAATGTGAACAGTTCCTTTTATCCAGTCCCAGTTCGATAACCATGAAGTGAGTGTACTGAAGGTATATTCAAGGTTCAGTAAGCTCTTTTGAGAGCTACCTGATGTAGAATTTGAATTTGCTTCCCAATTTCAACCAAATCCTTATTAATGCTTTCACCCTGGTCTACATAAGAACAATAACCAGTGTTAATTATTTTGTGGCTAGTAGGAAATTGAGAGCCATTCTGTTTTGTAAAGCTATACTAGACAAATCATGGACTTCTTGTGAGGCTGAAATTGCATCTGAAATTTGCTTTTCAATATGTTCAATAACCCTTAATGTGATCAAATATGATGTTTGGAATTACAGCTCCATGGGCAGAGACCCAATCTTTACCTACAGGCTGAACTTACCAGGCCTAATTTTCACATATCTAATATCACCTTGACAAGTTGTTCTTATGAAGAGATTTTGGATACATTTTGGACTAAAGCCACATGCAAATTTTGGGACCAAATCTGAATCATGGTTACCAACTGTGCAGATAAAAGACACAAAAGAACAAATTTAAACCACATTGTCCTGATTTGTATCAGTCTCTGTTTTCCAGTTGTTTCAGGAGCAGAGGTTTTCTTAACTCTGGAGTAGTGAATTCAGGGTTCTCTGCCAGCACCTGTGGTTTCGGTGAGGGTAGTCAGGACTTGGAATGGCCCTTTCTGCTTATCTTGTAAGGGTCACTGTCTCACCATTTAACATAGTCTCCAGGCTGGAACAGATGAGCAGGTGTGTCCAGTCCTATGGGTCTGGATAACATGATGAATCTCTGGAGCTTCTGCAAAGTGGAACTTAAAGCTATTAAATACCTCTGTAAGTCAATTTCCCCACTCATATATTAATTTCTCCCATATTATACACAATTTGATATGGCCTGCCATGCAATATTTCATAAGGACTTATGTTATCTCTCCACCTTGGTTGTATGTGGATTCTGAGTAAGGCTATAGGCAAGGCCTGAACCCATGTCATGGATGTTTCTGACAAATTTTACTGATCTGTTTTGAGGGTTCCATTCACATGTTCAGCCTTACCACTTGTCTGGGGTGTATATGGAATTTACAGATCCCAAACAATTCCCAATATTTGACTAATTTCCCCAATTACTGGGGGACCAACCCCAAAGGAACCCCAAACCTTGGAATTATATGACTGAGCAAAGCTCACACCACTTCTCTACGTATGTTAGTGTGACAGGGGTAAGCTTCAGACCATCCACTAAAGGTTTCAACCAACACCAATATATACCTTGTCGTGGTTTGAAAGGAATTAAGTTTTTTGGGATGCTGTGGTCAAAACAATGGGCGTTCAGATTTGAATATTGGCACCTGGTGTGGCCACTGAGGACATGGATACACCTCTGAGAACACAGGGGTTAAAAGCAGAGGACTCCCAGGAAACCTTTCTCTTGGGTTTCGGTGGGGAAAGAGTTTGATCTCTCCCCTGCCCAGCTGCTGCAGGCTGGGCGGGGGAAGGGAAGCCATGCGGCCGGGTGAGGTAGGCCTGGCCCCGAGGATGGAAGGGTGGAGAAGCACCAGGAGGCATTGGGCAGCCACCTCCCCCCCCCAGGAGAGAGAGAGAGCCTGGGCCTGTGCTTCTGTGCTTGTGCCACCTTGAAATTCGATAGCAGGCTGGCTGAGAAGGAGAAGGGGGGTGGGGGGTGCAGCGAGAAGGTGCCCGCAGGGCAGCGTGGAAGTTCATGGACAGGCAGACACTGAGATTTTTAACCCTTTTCTTGCATGATGGAAACCTTACAAATGCTAATCCTCCTGGAGCTGAATGAGGAGAGAGATAAGAGATAAGAGGAAAGAAGAGACAAGTGGAGAAGAATCTTAGGTGGGAGGAGATGATGGAGTGGCTTTTGGCTGGACTTTTCTTGTATAGCCATGGACAGAACCATTTTTCCTGTGACACAGAGACTGCATTTAGGGGGGAGGCAATGGCTTGGAGCCGAGAGAGTGCAGTGATGTTATGGGAGTGCATGAACAGAGACAGCGGATGAGGAGGGTGGTGGTTGGTGCCCTCGATCTTCAGTGGAGAAGATCTCTGTTCTTGAGACCCCTCGGCCCCAGGGGGTGAAATCTGGGGGGGACAGTTGTCCCAAAAGTGAGAGACTGTGCTCTTTTTTTGAACTGGACAAAGCACCCTTAAAAGGAAAACCCTGGAAGCAGCTCTGGTCCATGCGCAGTGGTGAGAGCACTGGGCATGGAAGGAAGATGTCATGATGGCAATGATCTCTGGGTGGTGCCACGTGTGACAGGAAACACAAGAGGTCTCAACTGTGTTTCCAGGGGAAGCCTATGGACAAGGGGACTCCTCACTCCTTGATGAACTGAGAATGATTATCTAAAGGGTGGTGATGGACCGAGAGTTGGTGATCTGAGGATGGATGTATTGGAAATTTGGTGGGGGGGAGGCGGAATGTTTTTGGAAGGTTTTCATTTTTCCTGTGTGTTTCCTTTTACATATAGTTGTAGTTTAGTTAATAAAGTTTTCTCTTCTTTATTTCTAAGTGGGGGCCTGCTTTGCTTATTCCTGGTCACATCTCACAGCAGACACCAAGGAGAATGTATTTTCATGGGGGCACTGGCATTGTGCCAGCATCAAACCATGACATACCTGTATCCTTCTTTGCATGGTAACTG
Organism: Diglossa brunneiventris; assembly: GCA_019023105.1. Lineage (NCBI taxonomy): Eukaryota > Metazoa > Chordata > Aves > Passeriformes > Thraupidae > Diglossa > Diglossa brunneiventris. The sequence goes on from CM032357.1 coordinate 19,972,897, forward strand.
AGACAAAATCTATTTGCCAATAATTTCCAGGAAAATCCCCTGCCTCTCTTTTTCTAACACAACTATTTTGCTCATGTTTGGGTTGTTTCTATAGCAGATTTCACATTTGCTTGATGTAGATTGTGCAATATCAGTCATTTCCCTTTCTGTTACTACCTTCTTCAGATGTTTCAAAAGGTTCTGTTCTCCTATGGGTGCCTTCCTGTTCTCGCTGAGGTGGGACTACCATCTGTCCCCCCGGTGTGGTAGCCCATTCACTTTCTTTGATTTCAGCTTTAAGGGACTCAGTTAATTGGTGGTCTTTGTGATCATATGTAGCAGACTCCATGGAGTTGGCTAGGACCCTGTGGTGGGCTGAGACTTAACAGTAGGAACTGCTGAGTCATGATGAGACAGCAAAATAAGCTCCTGTCTTCTGCCTCTCGAACCATAGTTTATCTCTGTAACCCCATAGGTCACTTTTCCCCTACTATTGGACAAGTTTGGATCCCCCTATACCCTATAAAAAGGGGCTGTTTTAGCCCATTTGGCAGAAGAAGAGCGGTCGCTGGAACCCTTCACAGACCCCTCAATAAACCATCGCTGTGGAACCGCCAGGACCCTCCTTCTCCTCTCTCGCAGCGTCTGCTTCTACCCCTAGCCCAAAGGCACTCTAGCAAGCAAGCTCAAGCTGAAATCCTAAGAGAGCTGAGAATCACTAAAGAGCTGAAATCCACTAAGCTTGCTTAGGGTAGCCAGCAGCTACGAGCTGACTGGGTATTCTGGCACTCTATCTCCAAGAGGGACTGAGTTATCCGGATAGGCCTGCCTTGCTCGGGGCTAAGCTTAATCTGAGGACCAGGGGTCCTTTTCAGTCATACTTGCTGGCCTCTCCCCTGATTGTTTCCCATAGACATGGCTCTTTCATCACCATTGTCAAGCTCTAGACAATCAAAACATCCCATGACATACAGGGCAACCTCAATGCCACTCCTCCCTTGCTTGTCTCTTCTAAAGAGTATTTAGCCATCCATTGCAGCATTCCAGTTGTCCAAGTCATCCCACCATATTTCTGTAATGGCAGCTATATCATAGTTTGCCAGCTGTACAATGGTTTCTAGCTCCTCCTGTTTGGTGCCCACGTGATGTGCATTGCTGGAAATGCACTTCAGTTGGATTATTGTCCCCTCCAACTTTTTTGGGAGGAGAAGCCCTAATTCATATGTGACTATTCTCAGGCACTTCCATGGTTTCTAACACATCAATATCCCTTGTGTCTACTGCTTTGTGGATCTCTATCACTTACTCATTGAGATGGCAGACCAAAGGATCTCACTGGCTCACCATTCTTCCTCAAACACTGGTGAACTGCCCCCAGACTTATCTCTAGCAACCCTGTTTTTCTGCCTTTCCCTTTTCAGATCTAGTTTAAAGCTCTCTCAATGAGCCCTGCTAACTCCTGTGAAAAGATCCTTTTCTCCCTTTGAGACAGGTGTACCTTATCTGTCATCAGCTAGGCCTGGTGTCGTAGACTGTCCCATGAAATAGTTTCAGTAGTGTCAGTTGAAGCCAAAGTATAAAAAACTTAGTGGTCTTGGTAAATATTTCTGGGGATTTTACTGTGTGATGCTTTGAAGAACAGCAACTTGAAAAGAAACAACCAAACCCAGTGATAAATTTTTTTGTTTCGATAATATTCTTTTAAAAAAATATGTGACTAACAAAAGAAAACCAAGAAGGTAAAAAGTTTAAAACAGAAGGGAACCAACTAGATGTTTACCTGTACTTAAGTGGTTACACGTTGAGAGAATTGAAGGTTAAGCAAGCATATATGAAAGTTTAAAAATTGGTAGTGAATAGTAAAAGAATATAATTAAACCAGAATATAAATGGATATATGCCAAATAACCCCACTTTGTGCCTGACTTGTATAAATAATAGAACTCAATATATTTGTACCCTTCTATCTTTTAGAGAAAAACAATTTGTAACCACTAATTGGAACAGCAGTCTTTGTGTGATCTGTAGCTCTACCAGTAGAGTGGGAAGATGAAACTTGTTCATTTCAGCCCATGCAAGAATGTAAAACCAATGCTACTGTGGCTATAATTGATAACTGCACTTAAAATGCCTCAGTATTGACACAAGTGGATGTGAAAAACTTGTCTAAAGAAAGTATTCAAAGGACAGCACGTGACTGAAGTTTGGGGATACCTAAAAAGCATCTTCTGCATGGCCAGACAAGTATACTGACCAGCAAATCTTTTTTTGTGACTGACCTTTTTAATCCCTTTGTTCCCTCTTGTAAGAGCCGTAATGAGAGATGTGGGACTCCAGGCGGCTTTTCAAAATGCAATTTATTGTATCCAAGATGTTACAGCAGTCCAGGGTCGTGGCTGACAGAGCCTGTGCCTACAGCTGTCAGCTCCAGCTGCAGACAAGCCTGAAGACCCTTTAGTTTTGGTTACAATGCATTATATACTTTGCTGAGCATCTTAATACATAAGAACCAATCTATACCTTAACTTTTACCTATAGCCTATCATAACTACTATAATTACCATATTCATTTTACTGTTCTCCAATCACTAAAAGTTAGTATGTTACAATTTAATCTAGAAGTTGTTTTTCAGTTTTCTTGCAGTGGAAAATTCTGAGACCTTTTTTCTACTTGCAACATCAGCAGTCTTCTCCAGTGGTATCATTCTGCTTGGTAAAAACATCTTGTTTGAGGTGGTTTATCCTTTGTTCTAAGCTATAAAAACCCCTTCTAACTAACATACCCTTTGCCTTCTTAGTTGTCCAGCAAGACTGGCTCAGCAATTCTTTTCTTCTATATCAAAACTTGCTTCCATCTCCATTTCATTCTCAGGTTCTACATTCAAAAATCTTTTGCCAAGCATACATATCTGTGAGACTTTCTTGTCAAACTTTCATCCTTCCCAACACCTCTGTTTTTCCACACTTTTTCTTCTGAAACTACTTATATCCCTCTGTTTCCCCACCTTTGGTTTCCCCCCAAAGCATCCCATAAAAATCCCATGCAATCCCCAAATGTTCTTCCCCTGCAGTCCATAATGTATCCCATACCCCTAGGCAGTGGTCCCTCTCAGTCCAAAAGGTGCTCCCAGTGTTGACTCATCTTGATGGGTTTCAGCCTGAACAATGAGTTTACAGGACTGGATGATCTTAGAGGTCTTTTCCAACCAAAATGATTGTATGATTCTGTGATTCACCCTGATCAGCCAGAGATGGAACCAGGATAAGGCCAATGGTGGTGTCTGTGTTTTTGTGAGAGTTGAATGTGTCTGTCTGTGTTAATCTGTGTGACTAGCTGTGCATCTATGCATATATTTGTGGGTATACGTATGTTTTTGTGTGTGCATGTGTCTGTGCCTATTGGGAATACATTATTAATTTTGCTACTGGTTAGGCCTTTGGGGCATGGAGCTGTGGCAGCCTTGCTCACTTCTGTCAATGTCAAGCAATCACAGGGGAGTCTGAGAACACATGGGGTGAGGCATAGTAAAAACCCCCAGAGTAAAAAAGGGTGAAAAGTGCCTTTCTGTGTAAAGCCAAGGCCAAAGGGAAAAGCTGCTTCAGTAAAAGACAAGAAGATAAAGAAGAAGACAGCGAAAAAAAAAACAGAGACACTGCAGAACAGAACAAGGACACAAGAAATTCCTTCTGATAAAGAAGAATCTAACAGCAAAAGTCACTGCGAAACTGGTAAAATGAATATGTATGAGCCTATTGTGAAATTGTATGCATATGCATTTGTAAGGGAGATAAAAGAAGTCTAGAGTTTACAGAGGTACGCATGTCATTTTAGGGGAATGATTCCCACATGCGTCCAGCGCTGTAAAAATAAACATACCGGCTTTACAACTCTGACAGGAGTTGTGGAGTTTTTCTTCTATCTCCGCAAAACATTTTGGCGAGCCAGCCCAGGAGTTCTCTGTCCCCGCAGGGGCAGAAGGGATAAACGGACCTCCAAGGCGCGCCCCAGGATTTTCCTGGAGGGGCTCCGCTCGTCTCGGCTTGCCACCTGCGAGGACAGACAAGGACCTGCTGGCCTGCGGAGGATACGGTATGTATTAAGAGGGGCCCCTGGGGGGGAGGAAAAGGGTGAATTATAGGATGGCCAAGTAAGTCACTCAGAGACGTCTGAGTGTTGGGCCCGTGGTCGCAGCCGATAGCGCGGCAGAGGAGCGGCTAACGGGAGAAGGGGTTCCACTGCTGATAGAGCGGCCGTAGCGACCCAGGGTAGGTTGAGTGGACCCGTGTGTGAGAAATGTTCACTCCTGATAGAGCAGGAGTGTGTGTGTCTGCCGATGGAGCGGCTAAGATGTGTAAGAAAGCACTCCTGATAGAGCAGGAGTGTGTGTGTCTGCCGATGGAGCGGCTAAGATGTGTAAGAAAGCACTCCTGATAGAGCGGGAGTGTGTGTGTGTGTGTATGTGTAAGAAAGCACTCCTGATGGGGCGGGAGTGTGTGTGTGTGGTGTCCGGACACTGTATCATCGTATGGTTAATATGTTGTGTGATTAATGTTAATGTGTCTGTAATCGTGCGAGTGTGTGGCATGTGAAAGAGAGAGCGAACATGTGAGCTCACCCATGGTGCGGGGGGGTGAGTTCTACCCGTGTCTGAAGCGGCCGAGTGAGGCTTGAGGCGCCGGCTGAGGCAGGCTGTGGGGGGTAGAGAGCGCCCCGCGGAGAAGTGGAACAAGCGAAGAGACCTTGGACAGTAGTGAAGATATTTATTGTGTTTAAATGTTGTGATTTGTGTAAATTTAGCACATTTTAACTGTGAGTACGAGCTCAGAGAATTTCTCTGCCCTGGAGTTTGGGCTTAGTCTCTGGAATTTTACTGCGTGCTGTTATTTTGATTGTGTCCAGAGAAAGCTGATGTGAGTAAATGCTGAATTATTTGGGAAAAGTGGGCACTTTGAGAGGAGATATGCTCTTTCCCAGTGATTTTGTGTGGTTCTTCCCCCGTATAGTGGTGTTTGCGTTTGCAGGGATTTTAAGATCTTGTTTGCAACAAGAGTGGCATTTTACACAGAAGAACTATGGTACGGTGATTTATGTTTAACTGTGGTAAAGCAAATTAAAGGAATTCCAAGAATTCCCCCCCACAGCAATCCAAGCCCTGGCTCTAGTGAACTTGAGATAAGAGGGGATGTGTGTATGTGTTCCTGTTTGCGGGCATATCAAAGTTTTTGCTGTAACAAGCACAGCCTTTTGCAGGGCAGTAGAGATTTGGAGTTCTCTGTGGAACTCTAAATGGAATAGCCTGCCTCTACAAGGATTTCTGAGAGCTTCTGATGCATCAAGAATTTGGCACACTGCAGTACAGAGCCTGTGAGGGACGTGGGTCGTGCTGTTCTAATGAACGTCAGGGCACATGCCCCGAGTATAAATTAAAGTTTTCTGCTCAAGCTGATTCAGAACCTAAAATCTTAAAAAGCTTGTGTGAGTAATCACATCTGATATCTACCACCTGGAGATCTGTGTGTGAGGGAAAAACTGAGAAGAGACACTGTAGAGCTTGGGGAGAAACAAGGTAGCATAAGGAGAAGGAAATAAGAACTGACCAGAGCAAAAAGGTTCCTGAACTAAACCCCTTTTGGGAGAGGGCCCTCTGGAACAAAGCTGCCAGTAGGGCAGCTCAGAAATGAAAAGCTTTATAATACCTCATTGCAGTTAATGCTGATTTAAAATGGGAAGGTAAATGAGATGAGGTTTTGTATGCTAATATGTTTTTTGTTTTAAGAAATCACCCAGAATGGCAAAGGGACTGTGGGATCTTGGCCCTTGAAAAGGAAAACAAGGTAAAAGAGGAGGCAAATCAAATGTCATGTTCAGCATGCAGCATAAGATAGCAATGTATGAAGTTAGACAAAGATTATCATGCTGAAATACAAAGTGATTATAGTTCATAAAATGAGTACACATGATCTGTTAAAAAAAACCCTCCTCCTAAGGTGAGGAAGGAAGGGTAAGGAGACCTCTCCCCAAAAGGAGAGAGGACCCAGGCTCCAAAGGTATATCCATTCACATCCACCCCCCCCTTAGCAATCCAAAGAAGCAAGCCCCTACTACGAGAGGCAGTAGGACCAGAAGGAGAGAAATTAATGCTTAAAGTTCTATTTACCACTCTTGATTTAGAGGCATGAGAAAAGATTGCTAAGATATCAGCAGACTATCAGACTAGATAGCAACGAGAGTGGGAAGAACCATTCCAAAATCATAAATTGGTCTGCCTTATATTTCCCCAAGCAGGGGCCTTCTGAGATTTCATCTGAATTCCTAGAGCGCTTAAGGGATGTGATGCATCATTGGATCTGGGGTAATTAACAAATAGCTGCACACAACTGAAGAAGCTGGGGTGGGGGGAGAAGAAAAAGGGTGGAATTTTAGTTGATACAGGGGCCATATATTCAGTTTTAAATAAAGCTTTAGTGCCTGTAGAGAATGTTTATGTTGTAGTATGGGAACAGCTGGCCAGTCTGAGAAGGCATACCTTTGTAAAAATCTTTAAAGTAACATGTATACTTAGAAGCTTTTGTATATGTTCACTGAACATTCTCAAATGAGGAAGTTAGTCTGGAGGCAAATGATATAAACATGTTAGGCTTAACATTAACAGCCATTGAAATTAGGAAGGACATTAATAGAGAGATATTAGAATAAGTAAGTAAGTATTTTTGGGGGTATGGGCTTCTGCCGTACTAAGGAGGGTGAAAATGCCACCCCATAGTAATCAAGCTTAAAGCGAAGAACACAACCAGTAGGAATTGAGCAGCACTCCCTCAAAAGGAAGACAGGGGAGGAATCAGCCCAATAATTGATAGTACTGGATTGAGGGCTGTCAATAAGATAACAAAGAATTTATACCCTGTAGTAGTAAATCCATGTACTTTACTGACTTGTTTAACACCTAAGCTAACCTGGTTCACTGTTTTAGACTTGAGAGATGCCTTCTTTTTCCTCCCTATCCACAAAGCCAGCCAGAAAATTTTTGCATCCGAATGACACAGCTCACATGGTCCATGTGTCTGAAGGCTTCAGAAATTCCGCCACCCCAATTGAGGAACAACTTACAGAAACCCAGAGTCCCAGGGAGCCCCACAAGAAGAATGGAAGATGTTGCAGTATGTAGAAGATCTTCTAATAGCCACTTGAGAAGCATGTGTGGCCTAGACGGTAAGCCTTTCAAATTTCCTAGGACTCCAAGTACACAGAGTATCAAAAGAAAGGACACAGGTAATGAAACAGAAAGTAATCTACCTGGGGTACAAAGTAAGTGCTGGGCAACGACTTTAGGGCGGGGAAGCTGTATGCCAACCCCAAAACCCCAGACAATGAAAGAACTCTGAACCTTCTTAAGCATAGCAAGGTAGTGCCAGCTGTGAGTTTATAATTATGGACTGCTCGTCAAACCCCTCTATACTCTTATTGCCAATGAAAGCAGAGATCTCCAGTGGACAGAAGAAAACACACGGGCCTTTCACCAGCTAAAGAGTACCCTCATGTCAGCTCCAGCTTTGAAACTTCCAGATGTGAGTAAACCATTCTTTCTATTTTCCCATGAAAAACAAGGAATTGCCCTGGGAATACTGGGTCAGGACTTGGGTCCATACCAGAGGGCAGTTGCTTACTTCTCTAAGCAACTAGATGCAACAGCCAAAAGATGGCCAGGTTGCCTCAGAGCTGTAGCAGCAATCATGCTGAATATTCAAGGGGCACCCAAGCTTACCCCGGACGAGAATGACTATGCTAGTGTCCCACACAGTTTCTGCAGCACTGACAGTAAAGGGCAGCCACTGGCTCTCACCGCAGAGGTTCCTGAAATACCAGGCCATCATAGTAGAGCAATATGATGTAGAGATAGTAGTGACTAATACTGTCAACCCAGCTTCTTTTCTCAGTAGAATCAAAGAGAAGCAGTACACCACGATTGCCTGGAGACCATTGAAGCTACCTACTCCAGATGCCCAGACTTGAAAGACACTCCTCTGGACGATGCAGAGACCTGGTTCACTGACAGGAGCAGCTACACGCTAAGTACACAGAGACTACCTGCAGATAGGCAATAGAGTCTGGACCCTTGCCAACAGTGCATTCAGAGTCATACATGCACACGGAGCCATCTGGAAGAAGAGGGGACCGCTAACCTCACAAGGAGAAACTGCTGAAGCAGTTCAGCTGCCTGAAAAGGCATATTAAGGCACACCAGAGAGTGAGCTCAGAATTAGAGGAAAGAAATGAGCTGGCGGATGGAGAGGCAAAGAAGCAGCAAAGGGTGAGGTAATTACAGATCTCCCTCAAGGTAAGCCAGAATATAATACTAATCAAAAGAGATATACAACCACAAGGGTGGGCTACCATTGAAAGAGAGCAAGTAATCCCTTCCCATTTTTGTGGTCACTAGTGAAGGAGCACTAGAAAACACACCGGGTCTAACTACTTAAAAGCTTTTATAAAGTGCGGCTCCTTTCCCAAGATGACCAAGGCTGCCAGTGATACAGAGTACATTGAAATAAAGTGTTGGCTTGGAAATAGTAGTTTCCACAGGCTTTCTAGAACACACATTGAAAGAATCGTTGTCAGGAATTTATATGCCACTATTACTCAGGTAAACCGACAGTGTGATCCTTGCCTCCAGACTAACCCAGAATACCCCCAGGCCAAACAGATTGGAGAGGCCATGGGCCTAGACAGCAGTGGCAAATTGACTTTTCAGAACTCCCAAGGAAAGGGGGGTACTGGTATTTACTGGTATTGACAGATATATTTTCAGGGTGGCCAGAAGCATTCCCCACCAGAACTGTCAAAGCTCAAGAGGTGATCAGAGTCTTATTATGAGAAAACAATACCACGCTTCAGAGTTCCAGCCACAATAACCTCAGATAGAGGATCACATTTCATTTCCAAAGTAGTGCAACAGATTCGTGGCCACCTGGGCATAGATTGGAGACTTCACACTCCATACTGCCCCAATCAAGCAACCAAGCAGAGAAAATGAATCATTTGATTAACCAGCAGATTGTAAGACTGGGGCAAGAAGTTAATCTACCCTGGCCCCAAGCTCTTCCACTGGCACTACTGCAAATTTGAACTAAACCTTAGGCTAAAGGAAAGCTGAATCCTTTTGAAATGCTTTATGGAAGACCATATAGAATACAAAAGAGAATGTCCACCCACATTGGGTAGGCAGCACTGGCCACCTACATGGTGGCTTTAAGCAAGCAGTTCAGAGAAACTAAGAAACACGTAGCTGGAGCTCGGAGCAGGGAGCTAGATAGACCAGTACATAACATACAGTCTGGAGATTATGTATATGTTAAGCCTCTTGCAGAAGAGACTTTAGAACCACAGTGGGAGAGACCACTGGACCACTGCAAGTACTTCTCACCACCTTTACCGCAATCAAGATCAAGGAGCAGAACGCCTGGATCCATCACTCTCGAGTGAAGAAGACCCCGGAAGCCCCTTGGAGAGTGATACCAGGAGACAATGGACTGAGACTAAAACTTACCCGGGAAAATGGGTACATTGCGGTCGGGAGTAGTTCGTACTTTGATTTACAGAATTGTTTTGTATGTAATTATCATTGAAGTTTTAGTATTAGAGAGTACCTTTATCCATAGCAATGCTGAATGGCCTTGGTCCCAGGCTTTTCATCAATATACTGAATCCATGGGAGAACTTTCTGAGATAAAAGATTTAAGCCTATCCATTATAGTAATCCATGGGAATCAGGTATATGAGAAGCAGGAATGGCAGGAACGGGAACTGTGGACACTTCAAAGGATCAGAGGAGAGGAAATCAAAGTGGGGTGCCGGGTCATTAATGGGACAGCTCATGAGAGACCAGATGAAATTAGCGTCTCAACCTCTCCTGGTGTATACGAACACCAGGAACTTTGTGATAGCCTAAATGAATCAGACTGTTGGTGTAATTTCACCTTGATACAGCCTGTAGAAGTAACTTGCATTTGGGCTCGGGATGCTGTCAGACTTTCATTTAAATTCCAAATAGACACTGCACTTTTTACAACAGCAGGACCTCATACCCACACTACGACTCACATAGTTCAGACTCAACCCAAACTTGAACCTGAGGTGTATGAAATAGGCCCCTACATAGTGAGGAATGTGGGCGAACAACAACTATTGTTCAATCCAGAATAGTCTCTGAAACGTGTCGAGCTACTAATGCAAATTAACATCTCAAAAATCCAGCCAGCCTGTTCCTCCTTCCTAAAAACATATTTTGAGGGCTGGACAACATAGTTACAAAGACAGGTATACCTCAGGAGCAGGATAAAAAAGGACCTAACTGGAATATTAGAGACAGGATTAGGAGTTTTAAATGGAATTGGTTCAGAAATACTGATGAATAAGCTGACAACTGCAGCAAGTGGCCTAATAAAATTGAAACAGCCCTTACAGTCATCTCTAGCATTAGGAACTAGCCAGTGGCAGATTTCAAGAGTACTGCCAGAGTGAGGAAAGGTCAGGGACCAAGACCACAAGTTAATAGTAGAAGCACTTAGTACAGTTCAAGATAATGTATCTTTAGCTTTCAGTTGTATACAAGCACAGTTATGGATGCAGGCAACAACAGCTCTGATCATACCGGAAGAGGGTAAAAGTAATTTTCCAGCTGAAATTCGGAAAATTGTCTGGGATAATGTGATTGATTTTGAAAAGAAGTTTCAATTCTGGTGGACTATGGTAAATTTCACCTATGATCCTGGTTCTAATGTGGCCACTGCCTTTGTGCTTACCATACGTAATGCCACTGTTTATGTTATCCATCCCATCATTGCACTAGGATTAAACCATGAAAAAACAATACTCTACCCTTCAGAACATAGAGTGTGGGCACGAAAGATAAATGAAAAATAACAAACAGTAAACTTGGAATCCTGCATTACCAGAGAACAGCTGGGATTAATTTGTGAAAGCAATACTATTAATGCCCAGGATGTGTGCTTAGACACTGAACAGAGTATCTGCCACTTCGAAGTTCACCCAGTCACTGACCAGAAAACTGTGCTCGTATATACTGGAAGAGGATGTGTCTGCTTGAGAACTGCCTGTACTACTGTAAAAATTGATAGCAATGATGTTACTTTGTCTAGTAGAAATCACTCTAATTTCTGTATTTGTAATTTTGCTAAGATTATCGGGTGTGATTTTTCGTACTTAGCCCCTATGACATCTCACCAGTTGATTAAAACCAACTATACAATGTATCACAAGTTATCACCTACCCCTATTGGGATGAACCTTACATTAGTTAGACAATTAATTAAGCATCAGGACCTACTAACGATCTTGAAAGAGATCCAAGGAAGTAGAAGGAAGACCCTAATTACTGTCCAACATGATACAAAAGAAATAACCCAAATTCTACAGAGAATAAAACAAAATGCAGATCATCACTGGTGAGATGTGATCTTTCAATGGTCACCAACTGTAGAGAGAATCCTTAATAAGTTATGTCATCCCATTGTAGTTTTGTTAATATTAGTTGGAATAAGTTTAAGATTATCTACTGTATTGCTAATTTGGAATTATAAGATACTACGGCAAGTGGCAGTGTTAACCTCCTTATCAAATGTACATGGTAAAGCATTGAGGGACACTTATTACCATAGGGGTTTGCATTAAGTAAAAGAATTTACTTATTTTCTAGGAAAGGGGGAAATGAGGCATAGTAAAAACCCCAGAGTAAAAAAGGGTGAAAAGTGCCTTCTGTGTAAAGCCAAGGCCAAAGGGAAAAGCTGCTTCAGTAAAAGACAAGAAGATAAAGAAGAAGACAGCGAAAAAAAAAACAGAGACACTGCAGAACAGAACAAGGACACAAGAAATTCCTTCTGATAAAGAAGAATCTAACAGCAAAAGTCACTGCGAAACTGGTAAAATGAATATGTATGAGCCTATTGTGAAATTGTATGCATATGCATTTGTAAGGGAGATAAAAAGAAGTCTAGAGTTTACAGAGGTACGCATGTCATTTTAGGGGAATGATTCCCACATGCGTCCAGCGCTGTAAAAATAAAACATACCGGCTTTACAACTCTGACAGGAGTTGTGGAGTTTTTCTTCTATCTCCGCAAAACAGGGGTACGGTGGAATCAAAAATGATGGCTCCCTGCCATAAAATGGTGGCTTAAAGAAAATGGCAGCCTCTCTGCATGTAGTAGGAGGGGTTACTGGTTCTGATGTTTTTCCAGGTAAAATGAAAGTAGTAACTTGCTCTTCTGTCCAATCACAGGGCAGTCTGAGAACACATCGGTTATGACATTTTTTAAAATGCCAGCCTCCAGGGCAAAAAGAGATGGGGATAAACTGACCTTGTGACTGGAACAGAGAAGGTCAAGTCGGACATGTGATTGTAATTAGGGGCAGAGCTTCTACAGGTGACATCTATCACTTCTTGACTTTAATAAAAGTTGTACTTATATTACCGTTATGGGAATCTTTTGGCCTTGACCTAGAAACATCAGTGGTGGAACTCCAGGCACCCTTCAGGAAAAGTGGAGTCATTTCCAGTTATGACTACCATGTCTGTTCTACTGGGAAACAGCTGGAGGTAGTAGGTTGCCTGGAGAAGTTGAGTTCTGTGACTAGATTTGCTAGTTCAGTCATGAGCTCTCAGTAATGCTGAGGTGGTACAAAAGAGCTGCAATCCAATTGTGACTTGGTAAGAAAGCAGGTTCCCAAATATCAGAGAACTCTTTCTTGATCAAGGATGACTATTGCACTACTCAGATCTGGCTTTCCCTCCCCGTGTGTGAAGTATCCAGAGAGTGTAATCCCTTTATCAGAGGCAGAGGACCTGTGTTAAATACCTACTGATACTGTCTGTAGAATCTGCACTTATGGATCCTTTGAGGTTGAAGCAATGATTACAGGATATCACTCCTTGAGTCTTCCATTACTCCAGAATCATAAAATAATTTTGCTTGGAAGGAGAACAGGAAGCCATTTAGTCTGTCTACTCAGAGAAGGATGATCACAGGATCATAGAATAATTTAGGTTAGAAAGAACTGAAAGTCGTCTAGTCAAACCTCCTGCTCAAAGAAGGTCCAATTTGACCAGGTTGCTTGGGAACTTGTCCAGATGAGTTTTGAGTATCTCCAAGAATGGAGATTCTACCACCTGTCTGGACAATCTCTCAGTATTTGTCCAGCCTCATGATGGAAAGGGTTTTTCATTATATATAATAGGAATTTCTCATGTTACTACATTTGCTCATCACCTCTTGTCCTATCACTGTGAACCTTGAAGAAGAGTCTGGCTCTGTCTTCACTATACCCTCCCATTAGATAGTTGTAGACAGTAATAAGATAACCTATCCCTTTTGCCTTCTGTTTTTTAGGGAAAAAAATCATATGAAAAAAAAATAGCCAAGAAAAAGCATAGTTCTCAGTCTCTTCTTGTATGCCCTAGGCTCCAGCCCCCTCATCATCTTGGTGTTCTTCCACTGGATTAATTTCAGTATTTTCAATGTCTTCCTCCTCTTAAATGAGGAGCCCCAAAATGCACACTGTACTCCAGATTCAGACTCAAAAGTACTACCTAGAGGGGAGAATAATATTTCTCTCATCCTGTTTGCTACAGTCTTGCTAATACAGCCCAGTAGATGGTTGGCCTTATTTGATGCAAGGGCATACTGCTGATTTATGTTCCACTTGTTTTCTACTAGTACCCTTAGATACTTTTATGCAAAGTTTTTGTGGCCAGTTGCCCCCTAGCCTGTTGTATTGAATGGGATTATTCCATGCCAGATGCAGCACCTTGCATTGGCCTTTGTTGGATTTCATAAGCTTCCTGTCAGGCCATTTCTCTAGCTTCTCACAGTCCCTCTAAATAGCAGCCCTGCAACTGCTTCCCCTGATGCACAAAGGATTATTATACAGACTTAAATACACAAAGACTTGTTTGCAGGGTCTGTAACTGATGATATACATTTACTCTAGTGGTAAAAAATACCTTTTGGGGGCAGGAGAGAAAGGAGAGAGAAACAGGAAAGGGAAACTCTTCCCGAGTGGCCAGCTGAGAAAGAAATGATGGGTATGTCCAAATTAACAACTTGTTCAGTCAGTCAGGTGGAGCTTTTGAAAACATGCTAAAACCATAACTGACTTAAGAATAACAGTCTTGCAGGTAGCTGCAAACACCCACTGTGGGACAGCTGACCCACACTGGCCAAAGGGATATTTCATGCCATATAGCATCATGCTCAGCAATAAAAATGGAGAGGAGACTGGGTTTGGGTAGGGAGACATTGCTCAGAGGCTGGCTTATCATTGGTCTACTTGTGCGACGTGTTGAGAGCGATTGCATCACTTTGGGGTTTTTCCCTTTCTTCTTCCTCTTTTTTTTTTTTTTTTTTTTTTTTTTGCTTATTAAACTGTCTTTATCTCATCCCACAAGTATTCTTGCCTTTGCTTTTCCTGTTGTCTCCCCCATCCTGCTGCAGGGGAGAATGAGCAAGCAGCTGTGTGGTGTTTATTTATCAAATGGGGTCAAACCACCACAGGGGACCTCTTGGTCAGACTCACAGGACTGGTCTCTTCTTTTCATAGGGTGGGGGTTGTGTGTGGACCTCTTGATTAGCCTCCCATGTTTGGTCCCTAGTCCCACAGACATGTTCAAACTTATTTATGTTCCCCATCCATTCAGGAACACTGAACACCCACTGGCTTAAATTCCTCCCACACCAAACATGGTAGGGTTTGTTCAGCAGTTTTATAAAGCAGAGTCCCAAGCCTGTGTTTTATTTTTGTTTAATTTTCATTGTTTTCCTATTTAAACTTTAATTATTAATTTTATTATATCTTATAAAATTGTAGAAAGCAATCAACATCAACAGCAGCAGTTGCCACATCCTGAGAGTGCAAGGCTTGTTAGGTACCCAGGGGGTGTCTGAGATGGTTTCTGGACCCCCAACACCCTTGAGCTGTAAGTGGGGGAGAGACCAGCCAGCAGACAGCAGGTCTCACAAGAGAGGCAGGGGAGAGTTGGGCAATGCCAGCTGTTCTTCCAGACAGCTCAAATGGCAGGAAGTTTGTACTGGGTTTGCATGGCCAAGCTTTGGTAGCGGAGGGGTGTAAGGCCCCATAAAACTCACTCAATGAGACCTTCAAAACTGCTTATGGTTGTTCATGTACTTTGAGTTAGATGCATGAGCGAAATACTGACAAGATATTCTCAAGAGAAAAACAGCAAGAAAAACTTTACTGGCAACTTTAGAAAATCAAAGAACTTTGTCAAAAAGTTTAGAGCCACATTCAATCAGCATAAAACACTTCCCAAAGCATTAACTTAGCCCATTCAACTTGGCAAACTCTAGGCCTGTTTAAGTTACTAAAATATTCTGTGAAGAGGAAATTAGAAGAAGAAAGAGAAAGAGAGAAATACAGAAAATATGTTGAAAAGGGCACACATAACTACTACTCCTGGGTTCCAGCCATGTTCAGCTGACAGAAATTCCAAGAGGAGGTAGGGTCAAGACATGCTTGCCTTGTGTTCCACTTTAAATACCCCTTGGCCTTCCTGGGCCCTTCCCCCAGGTGGGACTTCTGGTCATCTGGCCACTTAGGAGCTGGGTTAGGAACTCCAGAGGTAGGGTGTGGAGCATTGCCTCCGGTGCGCCAGTGATTGTCAACCACTGCAGGGGCTGGGACATAGGCCCAGGGGGGTGGGGTGTACAGGGCAGTGCACTGCCTCACCAGGGCAAGGCCTGATCTACCTCTTCTCCCACACACTCACACAAAGAAATGTTTTGAGCCAGCAATCCCTCCAGTCTCTCACAGGGGGCTAGAGGGGTGGCTTCTGTGAGAAGCTGCTGGAAGCTTCCTCCTTGTATGGCAGAGCCAATCCCTGGCAGCTCCAAAGCCGAATGTGCTGCTGGTCAAGGCTGGGCCAATTAGAAATGGTGGTGATGCCTCTGTGATAGCATATTTAAGAAGAAGGAAAAAAGTTATTGCACAGTTGTAATTACAGCCAGAGAAGAGAGGGGTGAGAATATGTGAGAGGAACAACTCTGCAGACACCAAGGTCAGTGGAGAAGGAGGGGGAGGAGGTGCTCCAGGCACCTAAGATTCCTCTGCAGCCTGTAGTGAAGACCATGGTGAAGCAGCTGTCCCACTGCAGCCCATGGAGATCCACAGGGATGAAGAGATTCACCTGCAACCCGTGGAGACCCATGCTGGAGCAGGTGGATACTTGGGAGGAGGCTGTGACCCCATAGGAAGCCCATGGACAGAGGAGCCCCTGCTGGAGCAGCCTGTCCTTGATGGACTGCACCCTGTAGAAGAGTGACCCACGTTGCAGCAGTGTGGGGAGGACTTGCCTGTGGGATGGACTCATGTTGGAGAAGTGCATGGATAACTATCTCCTATGGGAGGGTCCCCATGCTGGAGCAGGGGAAGGACTCTTCTCCCTGAGCAGCAGGAGAAACAACATGTGATGAACTGAGCATAACCCCCATTCCCCATTTCCCTGTGCTGTTGGGGGAGGAAGTAGAGCTGGGAAGGAGGGAGGGGTGGGGGGAAGGTGTTTTTAAGGTTTTATTTTACTTCTCATTATCCTGTTCTGGTTTTGTTAGCAATAAATTCAATTAATATATCTAATTCTAGCCTGTTTTGCCAATGACGGTATTTGGTGAGTGGTCTCTCCTAGTTCTTATCTCAACTCATGAACCCTTCATTATATTTTTTTCTCCCCTGTCCAGCTGCAGAGGGGAGTGATAGAGAAGGTTTGGTTGGTGTCTGGAATCCAGCCAGGGTCAATCCACTACAAAGTTGTGTATAACTGGTCCCTAGGGAGTGCTGAGAACAAGAGCACTAGACTAGGGCATGCAAACGGTGCAGTATCTGTTCAGGGCAGCATCATCAATTTGACTAGAATTTTGTGTGGGAAGGGAAGGAAACTGCCAGTTATTGAGCTGCTGCCTGCTCTGTTCATCCACAGGCTTAAACTGTATCCTCAATGGTCCCCCCAACTAACTGGTGGCTGTGCAAGCTTACCCAGAATCTTGAGATGTCTAGAAAATTACAATTAGAAGGACAACATCTTTAAAAAGAATTGCCATTCTATAACTGGGTGAGTTTTTTGAGAACTCTAAGGACACTGTGACCTCCTGAAAGAAA
Source organism: Diglossa brunneiventris (assembly GCA_019023105.1). Lineage (NCBI taxonomy): Eukaryota > Metazoa > Chordata > Aves > Passeriformes > Thraupidae > Diglossa > Diglossa brunneiventris. Next base: position 19,990,058 of record CM032357.1, read on the forward strand.
ATGGCATCCCTCCACAACTGCAAGATTATGGCTGTAACACAAGCAGAAGCACTACAGCCTACTTATGCTGAAGTCTCTACCCAAACAGACCTCCTAAGGATTGATATAACTGTCCAGACCTCAGGATGCATGGAGCTCCAGTTTCCACAAAGGAAACTTTGTGGCTGGTGTTTACTAGAGGCTGCCCAATCAAGGGGACCCTGTTGAAGAAACATTATTACTTCAAATACAGGAAGCATCACACTCACAGGCTCTGATCCTGATGACAGACTTCAATCACCCTGACACCTCCTGGAAAAACAGAACAGCAAGCTACTGGAGGGCATTGAAGAGAATTTCTTAGTCCAGGTAATAGACAGCCCAGCTAGTGAAGAAATGTTACTAGACCTGTTGCTCACCAACACAGATAAACTAACTGCAGAGCTCAATATCGGAGGAAGCCTGGGGTGCAGTGACGATGCCCTGGTGGAATTCACAATCTTGAGGGATATGGGCCAGACAAAGTGTAAAGTCAAGACCCTGAGAGTGAACTTTTAGTTGTTTAAGGAATTAGGGGATGGGACCCCAAGGAAACTGCCCTCAGAAGTAAAGGAGCTGAACAGAGCTGGCAGCTCTTTAAGGACATTTTTCTTAGGGTGAAAGAGCTCTCAATTCTCATTTGTAAGAAATCAGGCAAGGAAGGCAGGAGACTAGCATGGCTGAGTAAGGACCTCCTGTTCAAACTAAACTGTACAAGGAAATGTACAGGCAGTGGAACCAGGGACATATCTCATGGGAAGAGTATAGGAATGTTGCCAGGGTGTGTAGGGGTTGGATCAGGAAATCTGACATAGTTGGAGCTGAATTTGGCAAGGGAGGTAAAGAATAAAAAGAAGGGCTTTTACAGGGCAGACAACGAGGACATGGTGTATCAGTCAGGGCATGGTGCAGCAGTTTGTATGGAAGGACATGCTGGAAGGGACACTAACTTCTATTCTGGGAGCAACAAGAAGCAGCCTTCTACTGAAACAAAAATGGTGTCTACTTGTCACAGCTGCCGAGCTAAGGCTGAAACCCAGACAGAGAGGCCAAAGCCTTCTGTCGTGGGTTGACAGGAAATAGGTTTTCTGGGAATGGAGTGGCCAGAGGCCAATGGGTGTTCAGATTCTGAAATTGGCACCTGTTTTGACCATTGGGGTATTGGTTACGCCTCTGAGAACACAAGGGTTAAAAGCAGAGCTGTCCCCTGGGAACTTCCTTTTGGTTTCCAGCTGGGGAACTGGTCAGACCTCCCCCGTCCGGCCCTGCCAGCTGGGCGGGGGAGGGGACCTGCGGCCTTGAGGTAAGCTGAGTTTTGGGACAGAGAGGGGCTTGAAGGCCCCTGGGATGGAAGGGTGGAGGTGCACCAGGAGGCCTTGTGCAGCCCTCCCAGGAGAGAAGCCCTGCCGAGAGGATTTAGGCAGCTCCTCCCCCCCCCCCCCCCCCCAACCTCCCCGGGAGACGAGAGACAGAAGCCGCGCTCAGTGTACAGGGTTGTGGCCTTGAGGTCTCAGAGTTGGCGGCATGCCCGGCTCGTGGAGAATGGGAGGAAGGTGCAGCGGAGAAAGAGCCTGACAGCCTGTAGAAGCCTTTAACCCCTGTTTGGACAATGAAAATCTTGCAGAGCATTGACCCTTTCTGGAGCAGGAAATAGGCAGGTGTGATGTGATGCTGGGTTGTGAGAGAACCCTAGATGGCCAAGAGATAAGGAGTGGCTGTTGCCGGACGCTTTTTGTCAGCCATGGACAGAACCATGCTTCCTTGTGATGCAGAGGCTGCATCCAGGGGGAGGCGGTGGCTCGGACCGAGTGGGTTCAGTGTTGGAGACCCCCCCGCCCCAGGGGGTAGAGAAATATGGGGGGGACAAAGGATGTCCAGAAGGTGAGACTGTGCCTTTTTGGAAGGAGACAAAGCATCCTTAAAAAAGACAACCCTCGAAGCAGCTCTAGTCCATGTTCATGTGGTGAGAGCACTGGACATGAAAAGGAAGAGGTCACCATGGCCCAAGAAGGACTTCTCCTCTTGATAGACTGAAGATTGAGTATTTACAGAGTGATGATGGACTGAGAGTTGGAATTTGGGAGATGTATTGGGAGAATCTGGTAGGGGGGAGGAGGAAATGCTGTTGTGAAGTTTTCATTGTCCGTGTGTGTGTGTGTGTCTGTGTGTGTGTGTCTTATTTGTAGTTTAGTTAATAAACTTTTTGTTCCCTCTATATCTAAGCTAGAGGCCTGCTTTGCTTATTCCTGGCCCCATCTCACAGCAGACACCAGGGAAGAGGTATCTTTCATGGGGGCACTGGCATTGTGCATTGTGCCAGTGTCAAACCATGACACCTTCCCAGGTAGATGCCTACATCCAAACAGACCTCCTGACAACCAGAAGAGCTACCCAGACCCTCACCTGCAGGGAACTCCAGAATCTGGAAGTACCCCTAAGGCCTGAAGGCAGAGGTGGGTTTCATGGGTGCAAGTGCACCCAGATGGATAAGCTTTTTGAGCCTGTTGCATGAAGAGCTCACCAGACAGCATATTATGTGTGAATATGAGCAGATCAATGCATGGTTTTATGCACTGACACAGGCAGAGCAACAGTCCTGTCTTCAGTCCTTGCAAGCAGAACATAAGTTAATATCCAACCCTTAGCTGGCAGGCTTGGCTGATTTGCAAGATGGGAGACTGGACTCGTCTCTGCTCAGAGCAGAAGGAAGTCTCCCCCTTGCTGCAGATATGTCCTTACATAACAGATATGATACTCTGGGGCTGGAAGGAGAAGACTCCATGATAAATAGTCAGAGCCAAGAAAAGAACAGTGGCACAAAGTTGATGCAACCAACCACCCGTCTTAAAACCAGTGTCACCAAAAAGGCACGAAGGCTGTTAGTAATTGGAGACTCCTCACTGCGGGCATGGAAGCAGCTATTTGCCATCTTGACAACCTCTCTAGAGAGGTTTGCTGCCTACCAGGGACTTGCATTCAAAATGTCACAAAGAGGCTACCAAGCCTAGTAAAACCAGAAGACTCCTAGTCTTTCATGTAGGGTCAAATGAGGCTGCAACAAGATTGCAAAATATCAAAAGGGAATTCATGTCACTCTGAAAGATGTTGAAGGGATCAGGAGCGCAAGTAGTGTTCTCTTCTATTTTCCCTATTGGGGACTGGGACAAGGAAGAGACAAATGGAGCAGGTGAATGCCTAGCTGTGTGGCTTGTGCCACACTTGGGGTTTTGGCTTCTATGATCTTGGATGCATCTTTGAGAGACTGGGTATGTTGACATCAGATGAGACCAGATGGGGTAAGAGTGTTCTGGGAAGCAAGCTGGCTGGACTAATTAGTAGAGCTTTAAACTACATTCAGTGAGGGAAGGGGATGTTCTTCTGAGTGACAGAGAGGAACCAGGAAACACCAAGACTTTAGGAAGCAGAAGGGAAATATCTGTAAATTGTCTAAAAAAGAATTAGCAAGGGCTCCTCCCTAAAGGGGTCAATAGATTACGGTAATCAGGGTGCCCCTGACAAAGGAAATTATTCACATCTGACTCCAAGGCTTTGGAATGCTGAACACTCGCTTTATTAAAACTATATTATATTACATTACAACTATATTAAAGAGAGATACTATACTATACCATACTTACTACTAAGAATACTAAAGAATACTCATGACTGTCTCTCGACAGTCAGGCCACACAGCTTGAACCTGATAACATAAACAATTCCACCAGAATCCAATCAAGCAATCACCTTTGGGTAAACAATCTACAGAACACATTCCACATGAGCACAAACACAGGAGCAGCAAATGAGATAAGAATTGTTTTGATAATTCTTTTCTCTGCTTCTCTCACAGCTTCTCTGTTCAGAGGGCATGTGAATACCACATTTCCCCCTGTTTACTATAATAAAAAGAAAAGGAATTGCGTTTGAGATTCTTCTTCTGGGCCCTTGCAGAAGAGAAAACAAACACATCTTGAGAGGTTCCCTTAACAATTTGCTGGTTGTCAATCAGAACTTCAATCAGGTGCTGACATAGAATGATCAGGGAGATTCTTTACTGTGACGGTGTTCACAGGGGTCTTAGGATGAGGGAAGAGACGAGGATCTGACTCCGTGTTTCAGAAGGCTTGATTTATTATTTTATGATATATATTACATTAAAACTATACTAAAAGAATAGAAGAAAGGATTTCATCAGAAGTCTAGCTAAGAATAAAATAGCAAAGAATGATAACAAAAGCTTCTGTCTTGGACAGAGAGTCCAAGCCAGCTGACTGTGATTGGCCATTAACTAGAAACAACTCTATGAGACCAATCACAGATCCACCTGTTGCATTCCACAGGAGCAGATAACCATTGTTTACATTTTGTTCCTGAGGCCTCTCAGCTTCTCAGGAGGAAAAATCCTAACGAAAGGATTTTTCATAAAAGATGTCTGCGACACTTTACCTGTAGAATATTTACTTCTATCAAATCACTAAAACAAGGCTTACAATATAAGAAACCCAAACAACAATGCAAAGAATGCTCATTGTTTCAAGCCCAAGCAGCTGAGTTTCAGGAGAAGGTTAATTGACTGGAGATGTTGATCTTTGACATCCCTGAAGGTCCTTCTTGGTCCTGAAACAGAGAACTGCCAGATCTTGAAACAGAGAACTGGTAAATAAAGTCACTAACAATTATTAGAAATCCATCAAATGTGACATCATATAATTATCAAGCAATATTGAGAGAATTCCTGGAATGCCCTGGCCACAGCCCTCAATCCAACAACTTGGGCCGAGGCTGGCTCGTGGCTTTCCAGTACTTTGAGCTGGCAGTGAAAACACAGCCTTTTCCACCTTTTTTTCTTTTTTTTTTTTTTTTTTTCAAAAAGGCCAGCAGCAACAGCGGGTCCTAGGACCCTGGGGCGGCGACCGGGGCAGTGGCCCTGGCCCTGGTGGGCGGGCCAAGGCACCCAAACCCGGCCCATGGGGCAGGGTCTTTTTTCTCACAGCCTGCCCCCACCATGCTGCCAGTGTCCCGGCACTTCCTCCGGCATCTCACCCCTCCCCCGTCAGAACGGGAGGAGAGGTTTTTCCGGGAACATGAAATTTCACCCTGAATTTGGGGTTCATGACACCACCCACATCTGCCCAAGACAAGCAGGTGATCCGCACTGTCTCCTTTGCCTCCCTCCCCCACGATACAATCGATTGTTGCCCAGCTTTCTGATTTGTGGCCCCACCCCCATTCCCCCCCGGGCATGAGACCAGCAGTAGCATTCTCAGAAACCGTCCCTCCTGCCCCACAGATGCGAGCGGGGGAAGTGAGGTGCCCCGAGCCCCGGTGGGCACCCCACGGAGCAGGGCCACCCCTGAACCAAGCGAATGTCGGCTCAAGAAAAATGCTGTCCCCAAAAACCACTGAGTTTCAGAGTTCCCAGCCTGGATGCACAAGCAAACAGCTGCCACGCGGCACCTCCGCCGGAACGCAGTGGAGGGCAGAGAGCAGCAGCCTCCGGCGCGGGGGCCAGAGGCACAGCAGTCACAGGCACGCAAGAAAGCGTCACGGCAGCTTCTCTTGGTTCCGGGGAGGGCGGGGCCAGCGAAGTCTCTGCAGCTGCCGGAACGTTGCCTGGCAACTCGGGGGAAACAGCGGGGGGGCGGTGCTGGGAGCAGCAGAGGCGGCGGAATCGGCGGGGCCAGCGGAGCTGCAGGCTCCGATGTTGTGAGTTCAATTGCTGGCTGTGCAGGAGGGGCGGCAGAGGGTGGTGTGTGAGGCGGGGCCGCCACGGTCGGAGCGATGATGAGTGGCACGGGAGGTGGGGCCGCTGCCGCCGGAGCAGTGGGGGCTTCTCTTGGTCCCGGAGGGGGCGGAGGAGGAGACGGTGGTCCCTCTTCCTCTGGTGAAGGTCCCTCTGGCTCTGGTAAAAGCCATGAATCAGGAGCGAGTGTTGCTCCAGTAGAAACAACTGTTGACTGATAAAGTGGAGCTGCTGAAGGCTTCGGTCCTTTCTGTGCATGCTCCATGTTATGAGTAGAAAAGTTGCCCATTTTTTTAAAAGGGTCCAGAGTTCACAGGTTGGGCTAGTTGCTGCCAAGGTGGAGTTCTAACTGTTTGTTGGTGTAATCACCTGTCGTTTTCGTTAACTATCTGTTGTTGATGGTTAAGAATTCCCTCTTCTGTCGAGTGGCACCCTGCTGCTTCCTGGAGGATGATACCCGGGACGGTGAAGAGGAGGGGACATCAGGGCTGGCATGCAAATGACATCAGGGCTGGCATGCAAATGAAGACGCCCCTCACCAAACCTAGCAAAAACCCCTAAAAACAACGTGCCAACATGAAATTGAGGGGTCAAAGTGATGTCTAGACATGAGGAACAGAATCCAGTATCTGCTAAGACCCTTTTTACCTTTCACCCTAACCTAAAGAGACGTTGGCTAGAAAGAGGACCTTGAATGTGAAACCGAAAAGGCGGGAATCTCCTGATGCTCTCGTGAGGACGGAAGGCCCAGCTCTGCCTGCAGACCAGTGGACAAAGCTGCACTTTTTCTCTTCCTCCATGCCACTCCTGGAAGCAGCGGTGGCGTGAACGTGACCCGTCGGTTCTTCCCACCCAAGCTGATTTTTAATAAAGGCATTAAAAAGGAGAAAGATGTCCTGCCCCATTTATTTCAGCTGGGATCTCGTCCGGGATAGCCATGCCTGAAGAGGACACCGGGACTGTGATGGCCGCCCACCCTGGACCTTCAGGACAGCTGGCTATCAGGACCAAAGAAGATCGGCTTGGGACCAGTGATGCGGAGGACCGCCAGACTGGTGAGAGTATCCAGCGGCGGGAGCAGGGGGCGAGCGAGTGGAGTTTGAGTGAGACGAGGGCCAGCAGCTTGGACCCTCGGAGTGAGTGGGGACCTCCTAGTACCACGGTTTCGGACCCCCGCAAGGGGGCCAGCCGGGAACGGGGGGAAGCGAGTGGGATTGGTGGTTGAGGCGCCTCCTAAGGGGTAGAGAGGGCCCCCCTCCGGGTGTGCGGAGGAAATAGTGTGTGAGTGGCACGCACCCCAAAAGTCCTGACAGGGGGAAGTCAGGCAAATCGCAAGTCCCGAGAAGGATTCGGGGCAAGCCCACAAGTCCTGTGGGCAAATTAAGTCCTGACAAAGGAGGCCAGGCACGAGTCTCGGCAGAGGAGGCTGGGATCTCAAGTTTTTTAAGTCCTGATATGTAAGTCCTAGCATTAGGGAAGTTAGACAAACTAGAAGTCAGGCAGTTCTTTTCTTTTAATGTCCTGAAGAAAGGGGTCAGGCAAATCTGAGGTTCAGGGGGAGAAGGCTGGGAATCCTCAAATAGGATTTTTCTTGAGTTACCTGTTGGTGCATTTCTTTTCGAGTAGAGGCACCTTTGTGATTTTTTTCTGTTGAGACCCAGAAAATCGGAGGATGTAATAGTAAGAAGAGAGGCAAGAGACTGAAGAATATACCCCCCCCATAGTCCCTTAGGGTGAACTGCTAGAGAGATGGGATTCTATAGAGGCCACGGAGGGATTAGATAAGGTTAAGATGATTCACTACTGTGTAGAAGTCTGGCCAGAGTTAGATGTGCAAGGAGGATGGCTGTGGTGTGGGACAAAAGACAAATGGATGTGTCAACAACTGAGTCACTATCTGACAGCTCGAGAGGATACCGATCCCGAGCAATTATATGTGGCTTGTTGGCTAAAGAGTGCTATAGGAGATGAAGGTGTGCGAATTTGTAAGGTGCAGAGGAAGAAAGAGGGGAATGAAGGAGGGGATGCTGGAGTTAGAAAGATTAGTAAAAGGTGGGACCCCCTGGACTATTTGCCTCCTGATGTCCCTCCACCTTATCATCCTCTTCCTTGGGCACCTCAAATGGCAGATCCGGCTTTTCCCCCAGCTGCCATCCCATTACCGCCTCCTCTAATTCCTTCTTCTACCTCTTTGGCTTCCTCTATGGTAGACCCGGTATCTCCCCTGGTGGTCACTCCCTCACCACCCCCTTTGGCTCCTCCAGTTCCTTCTGCACCACCACGAGTGCCTACTCTACCTGTTGCACTCTTCACCCCTTCTCCAGCTCCACTTAACATGCACTCAGGCTTTTCTCCCCCTCCTTTTCCTGTCCCTTTACCTCCTCCTAGTTGGGACACAAATGCCTCCTTACCTGGTAAACTCTTATCACCAAATACAGCTGTTGACCTACAGAAAGTCCACGGTAATGCTAATACCCCTCAAATGAGTAGTTTTGTGTCTGAGGATGGGCCATACTGCGGTACCCGATCCAGGATCTCCAAGGAAGAGAGACTTTTTCCCCTCAGAGAAGTTCCTATGGTAGGAGTAGTGGGAGGTGCTGGCTTTGTGAATGCTCCTCTAACCGCTTCTGAGGTGAGAGGATTCAAGAAAGAGTTAGGGAATTTAGTTGAGGACCCAGTGGGCATGGCCAACCAAGTGGATCAATTCTTAGGTCCAAATATCTACACTTGGGGGGAGATGAATTCCATTTTAAATATATTATTTTCCCCAGAAGAGGTCCGGATGATTAGAGCTGCTAGCATAACAATTTGGGAAAAAGATAACCGTCCGGGACCCCAGGTGCCATCAGGTGAACAGAAATTGCCACTAACAGATCCCAATTGGAACCCTAATCAGGAGGAAGGGAAGAAGGCTATGATAGAATATAGGTCTTTGATAATTCGAGGGATCAAAGAGTCAGTTCCCAAAAGAACTAATACCAAATTGGCATTCGAGGGTGCACAAGAGAAGGATGAAACTCCTGATACTTGGCTTAATCGCCTAAAGCGGAACTTCCAATTGTACTCTAAAATAGGCCAGACACCCCAGAAGGTCAAGTGCTTCTAAAGGTCCAATTTGTTACCAAATCTTGGCCAGATATACGGAGAAAACTGGAAAAGATTGAAGACTGGCAAGAGAAGGACATTAATGAGTTGTTAAGAGAAGCATTGAAAGTGTATTTAAGGAGGGAAGAAGAAAGAGCAAAGGCCAAGGCTAGGATCATGGTTGCGGTAGCTAGAGAAAGTGTGGGGGCAAGCAAGTCTTATCCCATGATCCAAGGTAACCAAAGAGTGGGCGGGTCCACCACCCAGGAGGAGGCAAGGATAGGCCAGTACCGTCAAGTACAAAGGGAATGGAGAGACCTCAAGTCCCTTTGAGCGAAAGCCGCTGCTATTATTGTGGAGAAATCGGACACGTTAGGAGGGTGTGTAAAAAGCTCAGTATTGATGAGGCAATATCCAGGGAACAAGAAGCCTTGGAGAGGGTTCTTAGGGGTGACGATTAGGGGTATGAAGGGGTTTACACTTCAGGGGACCCGATGCAACATCTAGAGGAGCCCTTGGTAAACTTTGAGGTGGGACCCTTAAATGAAGAATTTGAATTTTTGGTTGATACAGGAGCAGATAAGTCCTGTCTCAACAAAGTACCAGAAGCTATGGAAATTGGTAGAAAATTTTGTGAGGTATTAGGGGCTGAAGGGAAACCATTTTAGAGCCTCAGTGACTGAAGATGTAAAAATAATTGGAAACTCAAGACAGTGTAAAGCTAATTTTATTTTCCTGCCTAAACTAGAAAAAAGTTTGTTAGGAAGAGATCTACAGGTTCATTTGGCTGTTGGGATTGTCCCAAGAGAAGGGAAGATGGTGGTACAAATACTGAAGTTATCCCAAGGGGATGTCACAGAGATAAACCCCGAGGTATGGTCTGAAGGGGGAAAGCGGGGCCTATTAGACATTCCACTGATAACAATAAAAATGCAAGATGGTACATCACCCATACGGGTTAAACAGTATCCGATTTCCCTAGAAGGAAAGAAGGGGCTTGCCATAGTTTTTGAACAACTGTTGCAAGAAGGAATTTTGGAACCCTGTATGTCACCGCACAATACCCGTATACTGGCAGTCAAGAAAGCGGAAGGGAAATATAGGCTGGTACAAGATTTGAGAGAAGTCAACAAAAGGACCATTGCCAGACATCCAATTGTGCCAAACCCGTATAGTCTCCTAAGCCGAATTCCAAGAGAACATGCCTGGTTCACTGTTATAGATCTGAAGGATGCTTTCTGGGCATGTCCTCTGGCAACGGAATGTAGAGATTGGTTTGCCTTTGAATGGGAGGACCCAAGTACAAAAAGGAGATAACAGCTAAGATGGACCCAATTACCACAAGGGTTCACTGAATCCCCCAACCTCTTTGGACAAGCCCTGGAGGGTTTGTTAGAACAGTTTGTTCCTGAAGAGGAAGTACAGATCCTACAGTATGTTGATGACCTGATGGTGCCAGGGAAGGGAAAAGATCAAGTCAGAACAACTAGCATTAAGCTTTTGAATTTTCTGGGGGAAAAGGGACTAAAGGTTTCCCAAGAGAAGCTACAGTTCGTACAATCAGAAGTAACATACGTTAAGCACATAATAGGAGAGGGATATAAGAAGTTAAGCCCTGACAGAATTTCAGGTATTTTATCTCTCCCAGCTCCAAAACCAAAAAGAGATATGAGAAAACTCCTGGGCCTGTTCGGATAATGCAAGTTATGGTTAGATCAATACACGCAAAGTATAAAATTTTTATACAATAAGTTAGTAGCTCCGGATCCCATCATTTGGACAGCAGAAGATGATCAACAACTGGAGAGCTTAAAAGACAAGTTGTCTTCTGCCCCGGTCCTAAGCTTACCAGACCTCAGGAAGAGCTTTGATCTTTTTGAGTGCTGAAGGGGGTATAGCCTACGGTGTACTAACTCAAGAGTGGGGAGGCTGCAGGAAACCTGTGGCTTACATCTCCAAATTGTTAGATCCAGTGGCTTGAGGCTGGCCAGTTTGTATACAAGCAGTAGCAGCTACTGCTATCCTGATAGAGAAGACCCAAAAATTGACCTTACAAGGAAAAATTAAAGTACATACTCCTCACGATTTTAAAACAGTGCTGAACCAGAGGGCTCAGCAGTGGCTGACCGATGCAAGAATATTAAAATATGAAATAATACTAATGAACACCGATGATTTAGAATTTATCACATCCAATGCCCTCAATCCAGCACAATTCCTTATGGGAGAGCCTATAGAAAATTTAGAACATGATTGTCTTGAATTGATAACCTTCAAACAAAAGTAAGAGAAGATTTAGAAGATCAGCCTGTAGCAACTGGAAGAATCTTGTTCGTAGATGGCTCTTCGAGGGTAGTAGATGGAAAAAGAGCTTCAGGTTATGCCATCACAGATGGAGAAACTTTACAAATTGATGAAAAAGGGAAACTACCACCGAACTGGTCAGCCCAAAGTTGAGAAATATATGCCCTGAAAAGAGGATTAGATTTACTGGAGGGAGACCGGGGAACTATTTATACAGATTCCCAATATGCATTTGGGATAGTTCACACATTTGGGGAAATATGGGAGGAGCGTGGATATCTAAGCTCAAAAGGAAAAAGCTTAGCCCATGTGTTGAAGATTGCAATGCAAGTTGTTTTCCATTACCATCTGTATGGCAGATTACCTTTGTCAAGTGGGCAGTTTGCTTTATCTCTCTCTTTGAGTGACCACATTCACACCTCCCTTGGGAGGGGACATCTGCTGATAACAGACTATTGAATGTCACTGCATGACTGATAAGAACTATAACATCCCATTGTGAGATGCTCCGCCCAGAGGGAGGAGCCAAGCATTGCGACCCAGATATAATCCAGAAGTTTTTGAAACACCGGCACGGCTTTCTCCACGGGATTCCCCAGAGAAACAGCAGCTGTCTCTTCTTCCACTGGATCTTCAGAAGAAGAATACATCCTTCTCTACAGATCCCCCTTGCTCCAACAGAACCACACCTGATACTTCAAGAGGACTGCAGCCACATTTCCAATTGGACTGCCACCAACACCCTGACCCACAGGGGGTCAGGTTGGGTTCTGACTCTGTCAGTGTTGTTCTAGTGTACTGTATTGTTTATTTTATCCTTTTTTTTTTCTTTTCCCTATTAAAGAACTGTTATTTCCTGCTCCCATATTTTTGCCTGAGAGCCCCTTAATTTAAAATTTATAGCAATTTGGAAGGGTGGGGAAGGTTTACATTCTCCATTTCTGGGGAGGCTCCTGCCTTCCTTAGCAGACTCCTGTCTTTCCAAACCAAGACACCATGAGAACCTGGTCAGGTCCTTATTAGAATCTACAGAAACCAACAGAAATAGTGGTGGTCCATATAAAAGGGCACCAAAAAGGAGAAAATCTTGAAGTTAGAGGAAACCGACTGGCTGATCAGATAGCAAAAGAAGCAGCTTTAGAAACACAGGATCCAGTGAAAGTTTTTAAAGCAGAAACCACACCTGAGGGGGGAGAAAAAAAGAGAGGAACCCATATTTAGTGAAAAAGAATTGGAAGTTATAAAAGATTTAAAGTTACACCAATGGCAACAAAGGGAGTGGTTAACCTCGGATGGACGGGTGTTTTTAAACAAAGCACTTGCTCAGACAGTGCTAACAGAACTATATAAATTAACCAACTGGGGAGTCCAAGGATTATGTGATCATTTCTTAAGAAATAACCTGTGCATATGCGTATATGGCCTGGCAAAAGCAATTACAAAAGGGTGTTTAATTTGTCAAAAAGTAAACCAGAAAGTTATGAGAAAGGTAGCACCCAGAGGGAGGGAATTAGCTCTAAGACCTTTCCAGGGCATACAGATAGATTTCACTGAGATGCCCCCAGTGCAGGGATACAAATATTTACTAGTTATAGTAGATCATCTCACCCATTGGGTGGAAGCCTTCCCGACAAAAAGGGAAACAGCCCAGGTCATGGCAAGAGTAATCTTGGAGAATATTATCCCCAGATACAGAATGGTGAACAGCATAGACTCAGACCGAGGTCCACATTTTGTGGCCCGAACATTGCAAAATATAATCAAAGCTTTAGGAATGAAATGGAGATTACATACTCCGTGGCACCCCCAGAGTTCTGGGAGGGTAGAGCAGATGAGCAAAACTCTCAAAAATGTATTGACTAAATTGATCGAAGAAACAAAAATTAATTGGGTAAAGTGTTTGCCTAAAGGTCTCCCCTGCCCGCAGAGCAGGCTTTGCCCCCAAGCAAGGCAGTCCTATCCGTATAGCTCAGTCCCTCTTGGAGACAGTGTCCGAATACCCAGGCCACTTGTAGCCGCAGCTACCTTAAGCAAGCTTAGTGGATTTCAGCTCTTTAGTGATTATTAGCTCTCTTAGGATTTCCAGCTCTTGCTTGCTAAGGCGCCGGTGGTCTGGGGGGAGAAGCAGACAAGAGAGAGGAGAAGGAGAGGTCCTGGTGGTTCCACCCGCGATGGTTTTATTGAGGGGTCTGTGAAGGGTTCCAGCGACAGCTCTTCTTCTGCCAAATGGGCTAAAACAGCCCCTTTTTATAGGGTATAGGGGGATCCAAACTTGTCCAATAGTAGGGGTTAGGGGAAAATGACCTATGGGGTTACAGAGATAAGCTAGGGTGCGAGAGGCAGAAGACAGGAGCTTATTTTGCTATCTCATAACGACTCAGCAATTCCTACTGTTAAGTCTCAGCCCTCCACAGAGTCTTAGACAATTCTATGGAGTCTGCTACATTTGCCCCTAGCACTTTTGCGCATCAGAACAAGACCCCAGTCTGATATAGGGGATTTCACCCTATGAAATTATGTTTGGACTGCCATTCTTGTTAACACCCTATAGCACAGGAGACTATTTGGAAGGAGAAGAAGCTACCAGAAAATATTTAGAAGTCATTGGAAGAACCCTAGAAGGACTTCGAAAAAGAGGATACCTCCCCCAAACTTCCCCTCTGGGCACGAAAGTACATAACATTAACCCAGGAGATTGGGTTTTGATAAAATCCTGGAATAGTGGACCATAAATGCCTAAATTTGAAGGCCCCTTTCAGGTACTCCTAATTGCTAATTTGGCTGTGTGGACCAGAGAAAAGAGTTAGACTCACATCACGAGAATAAAAGGACCAGTCTCACCCCCGGACACTGGACAGGATTCAACGTCAGTTTCTCCCTCTGGCATTGTACCAGATTCCACACCTCTCTCACCCCCTAACTCAGGACAGGATTCAACCACATCACGAGTTAATTCACCTGAGTATACCATTATAAAAGGACCGAAAGACTTAAAGTTGACTCTCAAAAGGAAGAGCCAAAAAGACTGATGAACTGAATAAGAAAAGAGTTTGGTATCAGAACCATACCATATCTTAAAGTGTTTTAAGACAGTTCTGTGTTTAAAAGAGGTTTGTAAAAAGGTTAAAGACTGTCAATAAGTAATTCTGGTTAAGTTCCCCCAATTTAGTACCAAAGACTCCAGGTTAATCTTCTACAGAGTATTCCCCTAGGAGAAACTAAATTAGGAAAGACGGACCAAGAGAGGTTTAACCAGAGAAGTGGATAGAAGAGAGTCTAAAGAGCTTGGAGGCTTCTTCTTAGTAAAGTCCCCAAGAGGCAAGGCCGGGTGGGCAGGTCCTGCAAGATGACCCATACCAGACTCTTGGGAAGGGGAGTAATGATGGTTTTCATTGCTGGTGGTGCTCTGGGGAGCCCAAGAGAGCCGTGCAGTAAGTGCTACCAACCCCTCTATGAGGAAGAAGTTCCTTGTCGAGAGTCCACACCAATTTTAACCCTAATTGTGTTAACCTCTCCCAATTGGTCCTTTGTCAAGAAGATAAGAAAATGTATTGGATAGCCCGGAATACCGCCACTTTTAGGCAGCGACTCCTGGGAGAGTGCCCTGTAGGAAAGCCTGGTTGTGCTTTGAACGTGATGCTACTGAAGCAAGCCTGGTAGATCTGGTCAAAGAGAAAGAGATAGTAAAAGCAATAAGAGAACAAGACCATTTAGAGATACCCCGAGGTAAGAATCTATTCATAGATTCAGTAAAAAAATCAACTAAGAACTGACTCTAATTGTTGGGTTTGTGGAAGTACCCAGATGACTGAAATTTGGTCATGAGAAGGGATTAGTCTAGGGCTATCGGAAATCTTAAATTGGATACAGAATAACCCAGAATTTAGTGTTACAGAGGTGAAGGGATAAGAACAGTGGGATCTGAAAGCAAGAATAATAAGAGGAAAAGGTATTTTAAGAAAAGGGAAGGGGTACAATACGCCAGTAAGAAGAATAGTTTGTTGCATAAATCCGAGGTTCTCTGGGCTTTATATGGGTCCAATCCGGCCAGCTCAAACCCAAACCCACACGGACATGCATAGACTAGGATAAAAGACAGAGAAGCGCTCTTTCCCACGTGGGGACGAGTGTCCAGTTTATTGGCTTGGGGCAGGACACTGCTAGCACAGCGACCACCCTAATAGAAAAGAGAATGTGGGCCCCTTGCAGGGCAGTTTTATACTCCAGGGAAACAGGGGCAGGGGAAGAGGGTCGCAACCAATGGGATACCACTGGGGAGGGGCGAGGGGGGAGCCACCCATGGGACAGACCACCAGGGGAAGGGATGCACTGGGGAGAGACCAGGTGCCACGGAGGGGGAACAAACCATCCATGTGACCTGACATACCCAGTAAATTTTCCTATCACCAGGGCAAAGACAACTAAATAAACTATTTAGTGCAATACAACAGTTTGTAAAAGGTATTTAGCAGTAAAAAACTCTGCTACCCAGTGGATCCCAAGAGATCCAAATAAATTTTAGTCTGTTGAAAAAAAAGAAGGGAACAAGTGCATCCACCATGAAGCATATGAACTTTATGAGTGTGCTGAAAAAGGGATAAACCCCTTTTGGGGAATGCAAGAAATTTCTAAATATTGGGAATGCCCAACAGAAACTAAGAACACATTTTGGGGGGCCCCTAAACACCTGTTTTGCATCTGTGGTACTACAGCATACACTAAATTGCCAGGAGACTGGTCTGGCAGTTGCATCATTAGAATGATAAAACCAGCTTTCTTTTTATTACCCAAAGAATCTGGATCAAGTTTAGGAGTTCCTATATACGATGATTTAAGAAAAACCAAACGGAGGAGGCGAAGTGCAATAGAAATTGGAAGAATCCAAAATTGTAAGAGCCAGGTTCAGACCTCAAGAAAAATTATCGAGACTTGTGGCCGAACCACCTGGGCTCAAGATGGGTCCTGGAGTTATCAGACCCCAATATCCATGTTAAACAGAATCATCAGGCTTCAGGCAGTATTAGAGATAAAGAGTGCAGTCATTAGAAACATCTCAAATGAAAAAAAAAAATAGCATATGTAAGTAACCAAGAACAGACTCCTAGACTTGATTCCAGTTGCTGGGATAACCTATGGATTTTCAAAGGAGATTGGTGTAAAAAGATAGCTTTCGTCACTGTGTGTACACTTGCTAGTTTGCTGTTTTTACCATGCTTACTTCCCTGCTTAATTAAATTGGTAACATCTGCCGTGAAGACCAACCTAGAGATCTCTAAAGAAATTCACCTGAAGGCACCAGAAAAAGTAATAAAGTTAGGTAACCATGATTACCAGAGTGCTCAAGAAATTTATAATCAATACAAAAAAATTAAAGAAATTCTATGCTCATGAGCCAGAAATTGCAAGTTGATGCCAGCTTAAGTTTAAGCTCGATCAAAGAAAAAGAGGGGGGACTGTTATGAGTAGAAAAGTTGCCCATTTTTTTAAAAGGTTGCAGAGTTCACAGGTTGGGCTAGTTGCTGCCAAGGTGGAGTTCTAACTGTTTGTTGGTGTAATCACCTGTCATTTTCGTTAACTATCTGTTGTTGATGGTTAAGAATTCCCTCTTTTGTCGAGTGGCACCCTGCTGCTTCCTGGAGGATGACACCCGGCATGGTGAAGAGGAGGGGACATCAGGGTTGGCATGCAAATGACATCAGGGCTGGCATGCAAATGAAGACGCCCCTCACCAAACCTAGCAAAAACCCCTAAAAACAACGTGCCAACATGGAATTGAGGGGTTAAAGTGATGTCTAGACATGAGGAACAGAATCCAGTATCTGCTAAGACCCTTTTTACCTTTCACCCTAACCTAAAAAGACGTCGGCTAGAAAGAGGACCTTGAATGTGAAACCGAAAAGGTGGGAATCTCCTGATGCTCTCGTGAGGACGGAAGCCCCAGCTCTGCCTGCAGACCAGTGGACAAAGCTGCACTTTTTCTCTTCCTCCGTGCCACTCCTAGAAGCAGCAGCGGCGTGAGAGCGACCCGTCAGTTCTTCCCACCTAAGCTGATTTTTAATAAAGGCATTAAAAAGGAGAAAGATGTCCTGCCCTATTTATTTCACTCCAGGGGCGCAGAAAAAAGCTGCTCTGTCTGCGCTGTGGGCAAAGCGGGGGATGGGAACTAGCAGTTTCTGTCATTGAACGGACTTTTCTCCTGCCAGCTGTGGCGGGGGGGCTGATGGCTCCCCGCGTGGAATGATGCGCCCCTCCAAGGGGGTTCTCTTCCTCAGAATGGAGGAAAGAGCCGCATACACCGGGAACTCTCAAGAAATTCCCTCCCCCCCGCCTGTGCTTCTCCCAAAAATAGAAATCCAGGGGCTGCCAGGCTCTCGGGTCCAGGGAGGATTCCAAATCCATGGGAAACCCACGAGCTTTTGCCCATCTGAAAAACTCATAGAGATCCGCCTCCAACACAGGAATTCTGTTCTGCAGAGACTGGGAAGGAGGGGTGGGCGCATTGCCCTCTATGCTAAGGAATGGATAGATTGTGAAGAGCTGCCTCTGAGAAACAGCCACAAACAAGTTGAGAGCTTGTGGGTAAAAATCAAGGACCAGACCAATAAAGGACACCTAGTGGTTGGGGTCTACTATATGTTTTGCGGAGATAGCCAAAAACTCCACAACTTTGTGAAAGTTGTAAAGCCGGTATGTTTATTATTACAGCGCCGGACGCATGCGGAGATTACTCTCCTTAAAAGATATGCGTACCTCTGGGAACTTCAGGTCCCTTTTTATCCCCCTCTCAAATACATATGCATACAATTTCACAATAGGTTCATACATATTCATTTTTACAAATTTCGCGTGACATTTGCCGCTAGTTCTTCTTTATCAGAAAGAATTCCTAGGTCAGGTTGACCTGCTTTCACAGCAGTCTCTTTGTCTCTCTCTATCACATTCTGTCTCCACCCCCCTTATCTCTGTCCTTCACTGAATCAGTTTCCCTGAGCCTGGGCCTTGCGGTCAGGCTACAAAGCTATGTTTTCTAACCACAGACTCAAAGATGTACATTTCACCTAAATCAAAATGGATTTCTACTCTGGAGAATTTCTACTCTGTCTCATATGGGCCATCCAATCAAGGGGAGACTGTTAATGAAGCCTTCTTGCTTCAGCTACAGGAAGCATCACACTCGCAGACTCTTGATCTGACGGGGGATTTCAACCACTCGGATTGGGGGAAAGCAATACAACTGGCTGTAAGCAATCCAGGAGACTCCTGGAGTGTGTAGAGGACAGTTTCCTGGCCCAGGTATTAGAAAACCAGCCAGAGGAGCAGCATTACTGGGCCTGGTGCTCACAAGTGAGGATGAGCTCATTAAAAAGGTTAAGATGGGAGGCAATCTGGGCTGTAGCAACCATGCCCTGTTTGAGTTTTTAACCTCGAAGAACATGGGCATGCCAAAGAGCAAAGTCGGGACCCTGAACTTAAGAAGAGTGAACTTGCAGCTGTTTAAATACTTAGTGGATGAGGTCCCCATGGAAACTGTCCTTAGGGAAAGAGGAGCTGACCAGAGCTGGGAACTCTTTAAGGCCACTTTTCTCAGAGTGCAAGAGCCCTCAAATCCCCATGTGTAAGAAATCAAACAGGGCAGGCAGAATATCTGCATGGCTAAGCAAGGATCTGCTCCTCAAACTGAGTAAGAAGGAAATGCACAGCCAGTGGAAGCAGGGACAGGTGGCCTGGGGATAGTACAGGGATATGGTTCGGATGTGAAGGGATGAGGTCAGGAAAGTCAAGGCACAGATGGAACAGGACAGGACATGGCAAGGGATGTGAAGAATAACAAGAAGGGATTCTATAAGTACATAGGTCAGAAAAGAAAGGCCTGGATAAATGAGAAAGGAGAGCTGATAACAGATATGGAGAAGGCTGAGGTACCCAAATGAGTTCTTCACCTCAGTCTTCACTGGCAGTAAGGCTTCCCACATCTCTCAAGACCCTGAACCTCTAGGTGGGGGTTGGGGGAAGAGAAGTCCCACTGTAATCAAAGAGCAGGTTCAAGACCACTTGATGAAGATGAATAGCCACAAGTCTATGGGGCCTGATGAGATGCATCCCAGGGTCCTGAGGGAACTGCCTGATGTTGCCAAGGCACTGTCCATCATATTTGAATAATCATAACAGTCAGGCCCAAGTCCCCAGTGACTGGAAAAAGGGGAGAAAGGAAGACTGGGGAAAATACAGACCAATGAGTCTCAGCTCTGTGCCTGGGAAGATCATGAAGCAAAACCTCATGGAAGCAATGTTAAGGCACATGGAAGATAAGGAGGTGATCCAAGATAGCGAGCATGGCTTCACTAAGGGTAGATCACATCTGATCAACCAGGCGGCCTTCTATGATGGAGTGACTGCAACAGTTGACAAGGGATGACTGACCAATATCATCTTCCTAGACTTCTGTAAGGCTTTTGACAGGGTCCCACATGACACCTTATCTCGAAATTTGACAGACATGGGTTTTAAGAGTGGACTATTCAGTAGATAAGGAATTGGCTGGATGGATGCAGCAAGAGACTTGTGGTCAATGGTTTTATGTCCAGGTGGAGACTGATGACAAATGGTGTCCCTCAGGGCTCTGTCTTGGAACTGATGCTCTTTAATATCTCCATCAATGACATAGACAGTGGGATCAAGTGCACTCTCATCAAGTTTGTAGATGACTGCAACACGAGTGGTGCAGTTGATGCACTAGAGGGAAGGGATACCATCCAGAGGGACCTTGACAGGCTTGGATATGAGCCAGCAATATATGCTTGTATCTCAAAAAGCCAATAATATCCTGGACTACTTCAAAAGAAGTGTGGCCAGCAGCTTGAGGGAGGTGATTCTTCCCCTCTGCTCTAGTAAGACCCAACCTGGAGTATTGCATCTGGTTCTGGGGACTCCAGTACAAGAAAGACATGGACCTGTTGGAGCAGGTCTAGTGCAGGGCTACAAAGATGATCAGGGGCATGGAGCACCTCTCCTATGAGGAAAGGCTGAGACAGTTGGGGCTGTCCACCCTGGAGAAGGTTCTGGGGGATATCTTTCATTATATAAAGGGGGCTTACAAGAAAGACTGAGACTTTTTGCCAGGGCCTGTAATGACAGGAGAAGGGGCAACAGCTTTTAACTCAACAAAGATAGATTTAAATTGGATGTAAGGATGACATTTTTTTTTTACAATGAGAGTGATGAGACAGTGGAACATATTGCTCAGAGAAGTTGTTGGTGCCCCATCATTGGAAGTGTTCAAGCTCAGGTTGGGCTTTGAGCAACCTGGTCTGGTGAAAGATGTCCCTGCTCATTGCAGGTGGGTTGGACTAGATATCCTTTACAGGTCCCTTCCAATCAAAACAATTCTATGATTCTATGGGGTAAACTGACTGTGTGTCTGGAACTGCAGTGGGTTTTCTGAGGCAAGTGGGATATGTGACTATGTAGGGGCAAGGTTTCCATGGAAATGGGATGTATCTATTCTGCTATTCTTGGATAAAGGTTTTACTTATACTACTTATAGTTGCCTATGATGCTGATAGCAAAAGGTTGGCAATGTTTCTCTCAAAAATGGTCATTAGCATGTAGCTGTGGAAAATATAGATTTGGCTTTTGTTTGTTTGCTTTTTAGTCACTCGTTTCACTATGGCTTAAATTAAGTAAACTTTCCTGCCTGACCGTTCAGGAGCCACTCTGGGAGTTACAGTCACACCACCCGAGACTTTAACTGCTGGGACTGAAGCTCCTTTACAGTAGGCAGCTCCAGGGAGATGACGGGTGCACTGTTTGACTCCCTACACACTCCACACTGTCTTGGTTTAAAAGA
Organism: Diglossa brunneiventris; assembly: GCA_019023105.1. NCBI lineage: Eukaryota > Metazoa > Chordata > Aves > Passeriformes > Thraupidae > Diglossa > Diglossa brunneiventris. Next base: position 20,011,054 of record CM032357.1, read on the forward strand.
CAAATGTCTGCCAAGGAAGGTAGGAACCTTCCTGGAATAGAAAGAAGACCTCTCCCTCCAAATTATTATAGCTTCAAAATTATGGGGCTTTCAGGAAAAAATGTAGAAAAAGCAATAACAGTTCATTACTAAAAATATATGTAAAAAACAGAACACAACAAACAACAATGCAATAACAGAAGCTCTCAGCCCACTAAGTACTATTTCCCCTTTTGGCGTAATTATGACCTCATCCAGCAGGAGGAGCTGGCACACTTCAGGAGGCAAAGACTGTAGTTACATATTCGCAGCCGGCAGGGGGTGGTGGCGGGATCCAGCGAGGCAAGAGCTGCAGCTGGCAGGGGAGGGAGAAAACGGAGAGTGCTTCTGCAAAACTCACATGGGCTGCAACCAGTCTCAGTACTGGCAAGCTCAGAACTTCCTGGGGATGTCACAGGCTGTTGTCAGCACGGGAGGAAGAGAAGGAGGATGCTCCTCCTGCAAACTCAAGCGGGTGGCGACCTGTGTCAGGGGCAAGGGTGCGCGACTTTCGCCTGTACCACGCGACAGATCCAGGTCCCGGGAGTGGAAGAGAAGCACCATCAGCTAAAAACTGCCAAACTCCTATGCCCCTCCCCAAAACGATTTCATTGGTATGCCAGGGCCATCAACCACCTCCCTTTGTTTAACAAAATCACTGACCATCCATCCCACGGGAGCCCCCCTTCCCCCTCCTTCTCCCAGCCTCTTCACGATGACAATGACAAATACTCACTAAGAAGCCTAAACCCATAGCAACACTCAGACAAGTTTCCCTAATTGGCTCGACCCCAGGTTTCTCATAGCAGAATCCCAGATGTCTGGTTCCTTTAATTTAATAGTGGCGCACCAACAGAATAACAGCTCAAGCCAGTGCCCCCAGGGAGGGTCCCCAACAAAGGAGTCCCATAACTTTGAACCCTTACCGTCTATGAGTCTAATAGTCTGGTGTCTTTTTGCTGAGTCACTGGCTCTTGCTGATTCCCTGAGTGGCTGGTCACCCCGGTTGGTGCCACAGGTCTCTGTGCCCTTTATTAAGCAAAGTGAAATAAACAGGGCAGGAGACTTTTTCTCCTTTTAATACCTTTATTAAAAGTGATCAGCTCAAGGTTGGGAAGCTCGACGGGTCCGCAGTTTGCCGTCGCCACTCCCAGGGTGACTCGGAGGAGGAGGAATGTGAAGCTTTGTCCACTAGGGGCAGAGCTGGGGGTCCCGTCATCACGAGAGCAGTGGGCGTGCCCCGGGTTTCCCAACTTTCGAATTCTCCAGACTCGGGGGTCCTGGTTCCAGCTGAGGTCTTTTGTTCAGGGCGAGGGGCAACAAAGGTTTTCAGCATCTCTGCAGGCTCAATACTTTGTTCCTCACGTCCAGATATCACTCTGATCTTTTAATTCTGTGTTGGCTCGTTGTTTTTGGGGTCTTTTCGGTAAGTTTGGTGGGTTAGCGTCCTATGGCATGCTGGTCTCGAGGCTATTTTGCATTCTCTCTGATGCCCCCCCCCCACCCCCCACCCCCATGTCCCCTCCTCCCACTGTCCGGGGAGAAGAACCATCAACTTAGCCTCAGTCAGGGCTTTACCGATACAAAAGGGAGCAATTAACTAAAACGACCAGTGATTACAATAACAATAAGACGTCACCTTGGCAGCAACCAGTCCAACTGGTTCTGCAACTCTTTTTTTCCCCAAAAAAATTGGCAGATTTTTTATTTATAACACAAAGGGTTCAGCTCTCCTTTCCTGGGGCTCCAGCCATTTCATACCACCCAGAGCACAACCTGCACTTTCCAATGCAGTTGCACACCAAGACACCTGCACTTGAATGTATTCCTCAGCAACATATTAGGGGAGTGAATGGGATTCTACAGAGACCAAAGGTATGAGCTGAGCAGATACCAAAGCAAAGGTAATCATGAGGGACAGGAAGAAGAGTTTGTTTGGCTTTAGTGGCGGTTTGATTTTTAGCTTTTCCTCAGTGAAAACTAATCCCCAAATTATGTACTGCTATAGTGGGCAGAGGGATAATGTTGTACAACTCCTGTTAAATCGTGTAGAAGTATCCATTAATGAGAATTATTTTGGTATGTGTATTTCACATATAACATAAAATCCTGTAGCAGTAAAAATTAGTTCCTGTTTGAGATGGAGGTTCCCAGCTCTTAGAGATTCATTTGTCTGGGCCTTCATTTTTGTTTATTTTAGGCTTACTTGGGAGTTGCCAGTTGTGAGAAAGGGACTGTTCACTTAAAAAATTTAAAGGGTTTATTAAACCTTAACAAAAATACAACAAAAGGATTAAATAAGGAAAAGCAGGCCTGTGTGAAAAACGCCGATCACTTGTTTTTAGAACTTTAAAAGTTTAATAGTAATAAAATGGTTATAAAAACAGTAATATAATGAGAGTAATAAAAATTTGGACAATTAGGATTTGGGACAATACAAGACAATAAGAACAAAGAGTTAGGGATGGTCCAGGTACCTTTTTCTGGGCAAAATAAGCCCGAAAAAGGACACATGTTAACAGAGGATTAACCCTTAAAAGCAATAGCCTGTTGCATATTCATACATCTCATACATGATGCATCACTCCCATTCAAACAAAGGATTATGTCTGGTCAGTGTCAACTTCTTCCTCTTAATCCTAATGGCGTCTTCAGGGCTGAGCTAGGCAGGAAGAAGTTAGTTTCTTCTGATAAGAGAGCAAAAAATTATTTTTCTCTGAAAGATTTAGGTGTCCTGTGGCTGCTATCTCAGTGTGAGTCCTTTCTTTAAAAAAAGTATGTTACATAGCATAGTTTCTATTTTAACATTATGTTATAACCTAAAACTATATTTAACACACTGCTTAAGAAAATTAATGCAGCATAACTTTAACATAACACATATAATATTCATTTTAATATTTGCAAAAAGCCAATCATAAAATACGCATTTTTCACAATCTCCCCTCTTATTCTTTGTAAATCATTTGTCTTGAGCAATATTTCTTGTCTACTTGCATCTTCTGGACTATGCTGGCAAAATAAAAAAGGGGATTACACAGGGAAGAAATATCAAAACAGTTGTAACACATAAAAGGAAAAATCTTAATTTCTTCTATCATTTTATTTCTAACACATTACCCCACCAGCTAGGTTTTAACATTGTTTTCTAATTTTTGGACTGGTACGCAGGTTACTATTTTTTTCTTCGATTTCTTTTGCTTTTTCTAGAATGACTTTTCTGTGGTCATCAATTTTCAACAATCTGATATACTAACTTTCAACAATCACCCCCTTCTTTAGCCAATAAATAGTCCAAAGCCAACCTATTCTGATACACTACCGTGTTTGTTTGGCTTTGCTGACTTGATATTAATTCCAATGCCTGAGCAGCTTTATTTGTTATCATTTCTATAACTGCTTGGAGTCTTGTAATACGATTCAGCACATAATTTGGGGTCAATACAGAGTTAGATTGCTGTGCTGGTTTTACTTTTTTGTTTACTAGTTGTTTTTTACTGAATCCTGAACTGTATCTTTAAATGTAAACAAATCCATCTCTCTCCTTTTGGACATTCAATTCCAAATCTATCACCACTTTTTCCTAAGTTTCTTGCAATCCAATAATTTTGTCTGTTTTGCCTACAGGTACTTGATTTGGAAGGGTTATAACAGTGGCTGTTGACATAGGTGTCTGTGATAAAAAAGGAACTTTGGTTTCTTTCCATGTAATGCTTTCTGTAGCATTTGTGACACAATCTTGCTGGTATCCCAAAAGGGAAAAGACAACAAATGAGGGACAGAAACAGGAATAACAGAGGTCCAGTATGGCTTACACTCCCACCTCCCATGCCTACGGAGTTGCAACCCACAGCAGGTGTATTTGATCTTCTTGGCGAATATAGAGGCCAATCAGGTCTTGTCCTCTATTTCCTTGTCACTTTCTCTTAGCTAATTTCCAGGCAAATAGTTTTTGACACCCCTTAACTGTGGTTTCCCATTGTTCCTCAGGTATCTCCCATTCAACAGGCACTAATAATTCCCATCCACAAAACAAAGTTCTTACTTTAACACTTCTTGCAACAAGAGCATAAATTTTGTGAACTACAATACTAATTATTCCCATAATTCAAACATTTACTTATAACCCAGCTAGCATGTCTAGTATTGGGATGAATCAAATAAAGTTTACAGTATGGTACTGATGGAAATGGTAATGCCCCCTCTCCCCTGTACAATTCACATGCTAAGGTCAGAATATAAGAACTCTTTGACCCAAACAATTCTAATCCTTCTGTCTGAAGTATTCCTCCCCAGGGAGATGTTTTATTCAGGCAGTGCATGAAACCAGTGATGTAAGCTTTGCCTTATTTCTTAATTAGGTGGTTTATTTTGTACATTTCTTGGATCATTTGGGTCTTCCCAAACCATTACCACCCAGTCCCCATTGGAAAATTCAATTCTGTATCACCCGGTTTAAATGTGATAGTCCATTCCTCAGATTCCTTCACAAGTCCTTTGATTCTGCTGGCATGAATTCACCCTCTTTCCATGGTTTGGATTGCTGCCTCAGTAGTACCTGGAAAAGACTTCTTAATAGCACAGTGATAAAAGAAAGACAATACTGCATTAACTTTTACCATTAGCTTTCTTCAAAACTTTCTGGGTTTAGCTAAAAGCTTTCTCCACAGCAGCCTCTTCTTGTATTCAGCTGTGCTAATAGCTGCAGAGGCAAATTCAGTGCTGTTCCTCACCCTTCCCCCACTGCTGCCTCTTTACTGCAGGGCCCCGGCCTGGGCAGACCCTGCCCTAGCGGGTGCGGGGGGGAAAACTTACAGATGGCCACGGGCGTGGGGACCCTGGGGGCATGCCTTGGGTCCCTTTTGCCCTCTCCCTCTCTTCTTCTCTCTCTCCCTCTCTCTCGACCCACTTGCCGGGGCCAACACTGCCATCCTGGACTCGGGACCCCGATAGTCTGGGAGCCACCCCAGCAGTTCTGCCACCGAGCCAACCCGCTCCTGGCTGGCAAACCTGTGTAATCTGCGCCCAGCACCGCTGCCGGGTCACGTCCATGAATCGGTCCCTGCCGCAGCCCCCAAGACCCCGCCGTATGAGAGAGGTCAAACCCCTCCCAACCTTGACAACCCTAAACTTGGCATCCCCAGGTGCCCCTGACATTCTTTTTTCCTTAGTCAACATATCCTTTTTTCCCTTCAAGGAGGGCCTGTTCAGCGAAACCTTTTCTGGACCCTAGTTCGGCAATGAATAACCTCCTAACAACCATGTGTTAAGACACTTCTCTGCTCTTAATGCAAAAACTGCATTCACACTCCTGTTCTCTTCCAACACCAAGATATCATCACTCCACATTGCAACATCCCAGAGTCTGCTCACCACCCCTCCCCCTTCTTCAACTTGTCTCTTTCTTTTATTCTTACTTTCTTTTCTTTTCCCTATATTTTCCTCTTTTCTTTGATTCAACACACCTTGGACTGTACAAGGTGTACGCACAACTAGTTTACTTCCAAAAGTAAGCTTACAACTTTCTTTTACTAGGATTGCAGTAGCTGTTATAGCTTAAATACATACTGGCCAGCTGTGGCTTACTGGGTCCAACATATTTGATTAATGTTATAGGTAAAAGGTTAATTCATGCTATAAAGAATTAGGAATAAGTTTATAAAATATAAGAAAGAGTCAAAACCTGTATTTGTAACTGTTCCGGCTGGGAATTGCCTGAGCAGTTCTCGGAAGAGATAACATCAAACTGGTTACTGTGTAAGGCCTGCGGTTTTCAGCCCTCCACGACCTATCAGGACCAGCTATACATATGATAACTCCTTCCCGGACAGTCTGAATAGGGCTAGCCTGGGCCATCAGGAGAGGCTTCCTGCATTCCAGCTATGCATAACCCCTTCCCGGACAGCATGAATGAGACAGAGGGACAGACCCAAGCTATCAGTGAAGGCTTCATGCATTTAATGCAGGAGAAGATATGATCAAGACATTCCGGGAATGGACAGTCCGGAGGAAGCTCACAAGACCCCGCACCTGGAATCAATTTCCTCACAGTACTCAGGACTTATTCCATGTGAATGCGCTCTGTACCGGGGTGCTCAGACAATCGTCTGAGCTCGAGCTTCATCTTTGTCTATTTCTACACATGTATAGATCCCACTTTACATGTTAAGAGACACAAAGAAATATGTGGTCATCTGTGCCCGAGGCAAAATAAATGGTATATAAGCTGGCTCCTGGAAGCATTCGGGGTGCCCTTTGGGGAAAGGCTGTCCCTGTGTCGGCCGGACTCTAAGGCACCCAGCGGCTGCTCCCGGGGCTGTCGCTGACTTGGTTGTGGCGAGGTTTTTGAAATTCTATATCTTTTTTTTCAATTTTTAATAAATCTTTGTCGATTTTTTGATAAATTGGCTACTGATTTGATCATTTATAACAATTAATAAGCTACTAGTCTCTTTACTCCTCCCCACTCCTGAATTAAAATTTTATGAGCTACTCTATTTTCTACATTTTTATACAAATGAAAAGGGTTTTTCTAACGAGAGTAAGCTTAAAGCTGGTACTGAGGCTAGTTTTAGCTTCAACTCTTCTAATTTAACATCGTTTTCCTTTGTTAATTTTATTTATAAAAATTGTATTGCTTGTGTGTACCCATCAAGCCATAATCTGCAATATTCCAAGAATCTGAATAGTTTTCTGACTTCCCTCTTTGAAGAGGGAGGCGGAAGAGATAAAATTCCTGCAATTCTCTTGTGGTTGAGTTTCCAGCTACCCTTATTTATTGTCTAAGATATTTTACCTCTGGTTTCACAAATTGCAGTTTCCCTTTTGATACCCTTAATACTTTTTCCCCCAGAAAATTCAAAAGTTATATAGTAGCTTCTCTCACTTTAACATCGGTTTCTCCAAAAAAATAGTTTTCTATTGGGCTTCTTTACTGGGAAAATAGGGGTATTATGAGAAGACATCTAAAGTTCCAATGTCTCATCTTTTGTTTTTTTATTACTAGCTTCAAATTTTCCCGTCCTTCTAGAGATATGGGGTACTGATGTGCACGTATGGGACAATCTTCTCTCTCAATTGTAACCTGAAATAGAGATTTTTGGAGTTCACTTGAATTAGCAATATGAATTAAGCATTTAAAGTTTAGCCTGTAGAACTATGTGTTGAATTTTAACCTTTTTACTTAAGAAACCTCTGCCATGGTACAAAGGGCATAGGAAAATGCAAATTTTCTGAAGTTTCTTGCATAAAGAACAATACCAGAGAAGACCAAGAGATACAAAAAGCCCAGATAAAGGAACTCCTCTGTCTCCAGGCGAATCAAGGCCGACAGACTACTCAGATAAGCACCAAGGGACCGAAAGCGCATGCGCAAAGGAGAAAAGATCAAAAGTTCAATCATGAGGAAGACCACAATCTTCAGCCTCAGAGACCACCAGAGACCCCTGTGCGACCACCACAGCAAACAACACATGCCCAGAAGGGCGTGGATCTGATTACCATACGAGGTGAGAACAGGCGGGGCCAGGGGTTGAATATGCATAGAAAAGTTGTGCAATGTATTGCATATGGAATACCTTTGTGAATAAAGATGTGGGACAGCCCGAGGCTCGGGGCACAAGTTTTCACGAGAGCTATCTCGCTTGTGCCAGGCGCTGACATACATACCCACTTCATAACTATATCTGGTTGTGGAGTTTATTTATGCCGCGTATCACTTCATTTTGGCGACCACGAAGGGACTACTCTACTCACCCGTGGGTCCAGTTGGGAGCAGACGCCCTCAGGCGCCGCAGGGCTTTTTCCCGAGAAGGGTGTCTGCGCCTTGGCTGTACACTGCGGGGGGCAGACCACAGCCCGTTGTGACTGCGGACAGAAGTGGTATGTATTAATTTCCTTTTTTAAAGGTTGGCATCTGGTAAGTCGCATTGAGACATCTTTGCGTGCGGTTTTGCCCAGGGGGCTTGCAAGCAAACCGACTGCCGGGGGTGAGGCCAGCAGCAGTATGGATCCCCAGCTGATAGCGCAGCTCGGGGAAGGAGAAATCCTGATTTCAGTTTGGTGTGCCTCTTACATCCAGACGTGTGTGCTTGTGTGTGTGTGCGGGTGTGAGTAAAATGGTGGAGTGTGCTGATCGTGACCGCTGCTCAGAGATCTCTGCTTTAAAGAGATAAGCAGCAGAAGAGTGGCAGCGGCAGCGCTAGAAAGCGAAGGTGCGTCAGCGGCCTTGCTAAAGAGTGTAGACGCAGAGCGGCATTGCTAGGAAGTGCAGACGCGGTGCAGCGGTGCCGGAGAGCACAAGCGCGGCAGCAGCGGTGGCAAGGGGCTCCGGGCTGCAGCACCAGGCAGCAGCGTGAGCGCAGCACGGGGGGGGGGGGGGCTTAAACCGAGGCTAAAAGGGTAGAACCAGCTGGTAGCTAGTAGCACAAGCTGTAGTTTTGCAAAGTTGCTTTGAACTCTGCTAGCTGATAGCGCAGCTAGCAGGAGCGTAGTGCAAGTTAAGATTTGCAAGCTCTGCATGGCTGGTTGGTAAGGGGCAGGAACTGGCTAAAGGTAGCCAGAAAGCCCAGCTGCGCTAAGGGTTAAGTTTTTGTTGTGCTATAACACTGCTCTCCAGTGTTAAAAGTTATTACTGCGAGATCCTTTGCCTTAAAGCGTTTGTTGCTTGGTTCTTGCAACAAGTGAGAAGTGAAATAAACAGGGCAGAAGACTTTTCTCCTTTTAATGCCTTTATTAAAAGTGATCAGCTCAAGACTGGGAAGCTCGACGGGTCTGCAGTCTCTGTCTTCTTTCCCAGGGTGACTCGGAGGAGGAGGAGGATATGCGCAGCTTTGTCCACTAGGGGCAGAGCTGAGGGTCCAGTCCTCATCGGAGCTTCCGGGCGAGATCCGGATCTTTTTACTTTCCACTGCCTCCCAGCTCCAGGTCTTGGTTTAAGATGACTTCTTTACTCAGGGCGAGGGGCACAAAGCTTTTCAGCATCTCTGAAGGCTCAGCATTCTGTTTCTCACATCTAGGCATCACTCTAATTTCTTAATTTTGCGTTGGCTCGTTGTTTTTGGGGTCTTTTTCAGTAAGTCTGACACTTCCCATGGCATGCTGGTCTCAAAGTTAATTTGCATATTCTGTTGCCCCCCCTCCCACATCTCCTCCCCTCACTGTCTGGGGAGAAGTGCAATTTAGCCTCAGGCAGGGCTTTACCAATACAAAAGGAGCAATTAGTTACAACGACCCATGATTACAATAACAAAACAGGTAGAATTCTACCTCGGCACCAACTAGTCTGACTGGGTTTGCAACTCTTTTTTCTAGAAAAAAATTGGCAGAATTTTGTTTATAACTATCCCCCCTCTTTTTCTTTGATCGAGCTTAAATTTAAGCTCGCATTAACTTGCAATTTCTGACTTGTGCTTTATATTTCTTTAATTTTTTGTATTGATTATAAATTTCTTGAGCACTCTGGTAATCATGGTTACTTTGTTACTTTTCTTGGTTTCTTCAGGTTAGAATTTTTGAGATCTTTAGGTTGGTCTGCATGGCTAATACTACTATTTTAATAAAACAGGGAAATAAGCATAGTAAAAAGAGCAATCCTCCAAGTATACACTCAGTGAGAAGAACTACTTTTTCCCATACATCCTTTTTGAAAATCCTTAGGTTATCCCACGAACTGGAATCAAGTGTAGGAGTTTGTTCTTGGTTGTTTAATTTTTTTATTTCCTTTGAAATGTTTTTAAAAATTGCATTCTTTGTAGCTAATACTGCTTGGAGCTTGATGATTCTGTTTAACATAGATATTGGGGTCTGAACTTGGCCTTTACAATTTTGGATTTTCTCAATTTCTGTTGCACTTTGCCTCTTCTGTTTGGTTTCTCCTAAATCATTGTATATAGGAACTCCTAAACTTGATCCAGTTTCTTTGGGTAATAAGAAGAAAGCTGGTTTTATCATTCTAGTGGTGCAGCTGCCAGACTAGTCTCTTGACAATTTAGTGTATGCTGTAGTACCAGAGATCAAAACCAGGTGTTTAGGGCTCTCTCGAAATGTGTTATCAGTTTCTGTTGGGCATTCCCTATATTTACACAGTTCTTTCATATTCTAAAAGGGGTTTATCTTTTTTTCAGTACACTCATAAAATTCATACACTTCATGGTAGATACACTTGTCTCTTTCTTTTTTCTCAACAGACTCTAATTTATTTGAATCTTTTGGGATCCACCAGGTAGCCAAATTCTTTACTGCTAAATATTTTTTCAAACCATCTTTCTTACTGTTTTTACTATTTCTTTTCTTTTGACTAGATCTACTGAGCTTGCTTCAGCAGCAGCATATTCAAAGCACAACCAGGCTTCTCCTACAGGGCACTCTCTTAGGAGTGGCTGCCTAAAAGTGGCAGTATTCTGGGCTATCCAATACACTTTCTTATTTTTCTGATAAAGGACCAATTGTGAGAGGTTAACACAATTAGGGTTAGAACTGATGTGGACTCTAGACAAGGAGCTCACTTCTTCCTCCTCATAGAGGGGTTGGTAGCACTCACTGCACGGCTCTCCTGGGCTCCCCAGAGCACCACCAGCAATTAGAGCCATCATTACTACCCTTCCCAAGAGTTCGGTATGGGTTATCTTGCACAGCTTGCCCACCCAGCCATGCCTCTTGGGGAATTTTACTGAGAAGAAGCTTCTAAGCTCTTTAGTCTCTTCTGCCCGCTTCTCTGGTTAAACCTCTCTTGGTCTGTTCCCTATCAATTTTGGTTTCTCTTAGGGGAGTGCTCTGTAGAGGATTAACGTAGAGTCTTTAGAACCAAATTGGGAGAACTTAACTAGGATTGCTTACAGTCTTAAACTTTTTACAAACTTATTTTACACACAGAACTGTCTTGAAACATTTTAAGCTATGTTAGGGCTCTGATACCAATTATTTTCCTATACAGTTCAGTCTTTTTGACTCTTCCTTCTGAGAGTCAACTTTAAATCCTTTGATCCTTTTATCACAGTATACTCGGGTAAATTAACTTGTGATGTGGTTGCCTCTTGTCCATTGCCCGGAGGTGAGAGTGGTGTGGAATCTGGTCCAATGCCAGAGGGAAAACTGATGTGGAGTCCTGTCTAATGCCAGAGGGAGAGTGGGGTGGAGTCTGGTCCAATGCCAGAATGCCAGAGGGACAAACTGATGTGTAGTCTGGTCCAATGCCAGAGGGTCAATGCCAGAGGGAAAGTGGGGTGGAGTCCGGTCCAATGCTGGAGGGAGAGTGGGATGGAGTCTGGTCCAATGCCAGAGGGTGAGAGTGATGTGGAATCTGGTGATGTGGGTTCAACTTTTTCCTTTGGTTTGCACAGTCGAATTAGCAATGAGGAGTACCTGAAACGGGCTTTCAAATATAGGCATTAATGGTCTGCTATTTTATGATTCTATCAAAACTCAGTTTCTCTGGTTAATGTTATGTATAATTGATTAATTTCCTTTTTTTCTATAGCTTGCATGTTTCTCTCATCAACCTTTGTATACTCTGTATTTTGCAGGGAGTTGTATTTCTGTTAGCTAACTTAACTCCCAAAGTGCTTTTATTCTCCTATTTTTCTGTGTATTTAACTTACTGGTTTTCTGTTCTATTTTCAAGATCTTATCTATTCATCTCCTGCTTCTGTTTCTCACTTTCACTAACAGCTTTAATATTACTTTTTTTCAACTCTTTACTCTTAAGACAATTTTTTTTTTCTCACACTATTTTTCAACACAATACACCTCCCTCTAAGGAGATGTGGTAAAACTTACAATGCACAACCCACATTACCTATACTTTAATTTGTCTACATTCACTCACTTTTATTTCTTATTCACTTTCACGCATTCTTTCACACTCTCAAGACACAAAGTGGATCTTTATTGCTAGAAAATCATGGGTCCCTGTGGCCCCCCCTCACCTTGTGGTTGGCCTCCAGGTCTCAGTATCTCTGGGCCTCTTGGAAGGGCCTGACTCTGGTTGCCTCCGGTTCCCGTTCACCTGTGAGGCTGTCTGCGTGTCTCTCACGCTCTTACAGCTACGGCCCCCGCACACGTCTGGGGAACACTAGTCTGGTTTGCAGGTCACACACACAGCCTTCGGACACAGCCCCCACCTGCCTGGGGGAACAGTAGCCTGGTTTGCGGGTCACACACACAGCTTTTGGCCACAGCCCCCACCTGCCTGGGGGAACAGTAGCCTGGTTTGCAGGTCACACACACAGCTTTTGGCCACAGCCCCCACCTGCCTGGGGGAACAGTAGCCTGGTTTGCGGGTAACACACTCTTCTTTCTACTGCCCCCCTTCCTACCTGCCCAGGAAGTTGAGGCTGACTTTGTTTGTTACTCACTCTCACATACACAACAAGACAATAATAAGGTACCTTTCACATTCACATCACTTATTACAAGTTAAGTACAACTGTCTAGTCCCAGTGCTATTGGATATCCTTCTACTTAGCTGTTTTCTCTAACTTCAGATGTTTTTGGGTATTTTACTATACTTTCTGGTACTTTGTTGAGACAGGACTTATCTGCTCTTGTATCTACTCAAAAATCCAAATTCTTCATTTAGGGGTACCACCGCAATGCTGACTAGGGGCTTCTCTAGATGTTGCATCAGGTCCCCTAAAGTGTAAAGCCCCTGACACCCTTAATCATCACCTCTAAGAACCCTCTCCAAGGCTTCTTGTTCCCTGGCTATTGCCTCATCGAGACTGAGCTTTCTACAACACTTCCTGACGTGTCCTGCCTCTCCACAATACTAGCAGTGTCATTCGCTCAAAGGGACTTGAGGTCTCTCCATCCCTCTTGTACCTGACACTACAAGAGGCCTATCCTTGCCTCCTCCTGGTGGTGGACCGGCCCACCCCACACTTTCTCTAGCTACTGCAACCATGAGCCTAGCCTTGGCCTTTGCTCTTTCTTCTTCCTTCTTTAAATACACCTTAAATGCTTCTCTTAATAACTCATTAATGTCCTTTTCTTGCCAATCTTCAATCTTTTCCAGTTTTCTCCGTATATCTGGCCAAGATTTGGTAACAAATTGGACTTTTAGTAGCACTTGACTTTCTGTGGTGTCTGGGTCTATTCTAGAGTACAATTGGAAGTTCCGCTTTAGGCGATTAAGCCAAGCAGCAGGAGCTTCATCCTTCTCTTGTGGACCCTCAAATGCCAATTTGGTATTAGTTCCTTTGGGAACTGACTCTTTGATCCCCCGAATTATCAAAGATCGATATTCCATCATGGCCTTCCTCCCTTCCTCCTGATTAGGGTTCCAGCTGGGATCTGTTAGTGGCAATTTTTGTTCACCTGATGGCACCTGGGGTCCCGGATGGTTATCTGTCTCCCAAATTCTTATGCTAGCTGCCCTAATCATCTGGATCTCTTCTGGGGAAAATAATATATTTAGGATGGAATTCATCTCCCCCCAAGTGTAGATATTTGGACCTAAGAATTGATCCACTTGGTTGGCTATGCCCACTGGGTCCTCAACTAAATGCCCTAACTCTTTCTTGAATCCCCTCACCTCAGAAGCCGTTAGAGGAGCATTCACAAAGCCAACACCTCCCACTACTCCTCCCATAGGAACTTCTCTGAGGGGAAAAAGTCTCTCTGCCTTGGATGTCTTGGATCTGGTACTACAGTACGGCCCATCTTCAGATGCCAAACTACTAGTTTGAGGGATATCCGGCTTACCCTGACCTTTCTGCAGATCAGCAGGTGTATTTGGTGATAACTGTTTACCAGGCAAGGAGGCATTTGTGTCCCAACTAGGAGGAGGTAAAGGGACAGCAATAGGAGGGGGAAAAGAGCTTGGGTTCATACTAAGTGGAGCTGGAGAAGGGGTGGAGAATGCAGCAGGTATAGTAGGCACTTGTGGTGGTGCAGAAGGAACTGGAGGAGCCGAAGGGGGTGGTGAGGGAGTGGTTACTAGGGGAGATACCAGGTCTACCATAGAGAAAGCCAAAGAGGTAGAAGGAGGAATTTGAGGAGGCGGTAATGAGATGGCAGTCGGGGGAAGAACCAGACCTGCCATTTGAGGTGCCTGAGGATTATAAGGTGGAGGGGCAGCAGGAGGCAAATAATCTAGGGGGTCCCATCTTTTACCAATTCCAGCATCCCCTCCTTCATTCCCCTCTTTCTTCTTCTGTACTTTACGAATTCGCACACATTCATCTTCAATAGCACTCTTTAACCAGCAAGCTACATACAATAATTGCTCAGGATCGGTATCTCCTCGAGCTGTCAGATAATGACTGAGTTGTTGGCACATCCACCTGTCCCTTGTCCCACACCAAGGCCATCCTCCTTGCACCTCTAATTCTGGCCAGACTTCTACGCAGTAGTGTATCATCTTCACCTTATCTAATCCCTTTGTGGCCTCTATAGAATCCCATTTCTCTAACAGTTCCCCTAAGGGACTATTGGGAGGTATATTCCTCAGTCTCTTGCCTGTCTTGTTACTATTACACCGTTCCATTTTTTCAGGTCTCAACAGAAAAAAATATCAAAGGTGTCTCTACCGACAGGTAATCTCAAGAAAAAATTATTTGCCTGATGCTCAGGACTTTACACTGAAACAACTGCCTGATCTCTTGATTGCCTAACTTTACCAGTGTCAGGTCTTATATCTATCAGGACTTAAAAACACGAAACCCCGGCGTGAGAAGCCGGTTCGTGCCTGACCCCCTCTGTCAGGAAAAAACGACTGCCTGATGTCTAGTGTGCCTAACCTTCCAAATGTTAGGCCTCACCGTATCAGGACTTAAAAACAAATCCCAGCCTCCTTCGCTGGGATTTGTGCCTGACCCCTTTGTCAGGACTTAATTTGCCTGCAGGGCTTGTGAGCTTGCCCAAACCCTCCTCGGGACTTGCAATCTGCCTGACTTCCCTATGTCAGGACTTTTGGGGTGCATGCCACTCATACACTATTTCCTCCGCACGCCCGGGGGGGGGGCCCTCTTTCCCCCTTAGGAGACGGCTCACTCACGCTAATTCCACTCGCTTCCCCCTGTTTCCATCCGGCCCCTTCGCAGGAGTCCGGAAACGCAGTACTGAGGGGTCCACTCTCGCTCCGAGGGTCCAGGCTGCCGGCCTTCGTCTCACTCAGACACACACTCGCTCGTCTCCCACTCCCGCCACCGGATAGTTCTCACCAGTCCGGCGTTCCTCTGCGTCACTGGTCCCAAGCCGATCTTCTCTGGTCCTGATAGCCAGCTGTCCTCGAGGTCCAAGATGGCCGGTCCTGGTGTCCTCTTCGGGCGTGGCTATCCCGGACGAGCGCCCCAGCTGAAATAAACAGGGCAGGAGACTTTTCTCCTTTTAATGCCTTTATTAAAAGCGATCAGCTCAAGACTGGGAAGCTCGACGGGTCTGCAGTCTCCGTCTTCTTTCTCAGGGTGACTCGGAGGATATGAGCAGCTTTGTCCACTAGGGGCAGAGCTGAGGGTCCAGTCCTCATGGGAGCTTCCGGGCGAGATCCGGATCTTTTTACTTTCCACTGCCTCCCAGTTCCAGGTCTTGGTTTAAGATGACTTCTTTACTCAGGGCGAGGGGCACAAAGCTTTTCAGCATCTCTGAAGGCTCAGCATTCTGTTTCTCACATCTAGGCATCACTCTAATTTCTTAATTTTGCGTTGGCTCGTTGTTTTTGGGGTCTTTTTCAGTAAGTCTGACACTTCCCATGGCATGCTGGTCTCAAAGTTAATTTGCATATTCTGTTGCCCCCCCTCCACATCTCCTCCCCTCACTGTCTGGGGAGAAGTGCAATTTAGCCTCAGGCAGGGCTTTACCAATACAAAAGGGAGCAATTAGTTACAACGACCCATGATTACAATAACAAAACAGGTAGAATTCTACCTCGGCACCAACTAGTCTGACTGGGTTTGCAACTCTTTTTTCTACAAAAAAAATTGGCAGAATTTTGTTTATAACAAGAAGTGATTTCCCACAGTGGCTGCAGAACTTCAAGCCCGGGCCGAGAGAGCCCGGCCTCCCAGAGAGGCTTTACACAGGTAGTTTCAGCTTGAACCAAGTCAGTCCCTGCACCCAGCAGGGAACTGGGTAGTCACAGAGCAGAAGGATGGAGAGAGAGACAGTGTGGTCTTGGGAGGAATATACCGCAGTTCAACAAGTTGCTATCTAGCCTTTGACTGGGAGCAACCACCAGTTGAATGGGCGCTTAGGAACCCCTTGAGGTGGGGTCTGGAAGGGGTGATTCCCTGTTTCGTGAGTGGATTGACAACCTTTTTGCTGGGAGCCAGGCTGGCACACAGCTTGGGTTCTCCTCCGATGTTTAAAGTGTCAGAGGAGGTCATGTTGTATTTCATATAGACGGAAATCCACGTGTTGTGCATGTACTCCTGAATTACCGAGATACTATAACCCAAGAGCTGAACAAGCAAGGTGTGAAATAGTGAATTTGATCTGTGGAAAAAGCCACCTAGTCCCTGAAACCCAGGATGTTTTTGAAGAAGATAGGGAAAAGATAAAGGAGTGGAACAGCCTTAGTGTTAAAAAGAAGAACTAAAGAATTTTATTTATTTTTCTTTCTTTTCTCCCCAGTGGTTTAGATTGAACCCTTAGAAGTTCGTAAACTTGTGTGGGACTGGCAAACTACAAATGAATAAAAGTTAATGGTTAATTATGATCTATTAATTAATACATTAATATTTAAATATGAAAAATGTCTTAATTTGGCTATTAATATTTTAATTTGGTTATTTGATTGACTATTAAATCTTTTTGTTATTTGATTAGCTATAAATTTGTATTAATATTTTAATTGGAATATTTTATTAATTATTAATTTTTTAAATTAAAAAAAAAGGGGCTTTGTTTTGTTTTAATCTTCGACTCATATTTGAACACTCAGGACTGAATAAGCGAAGTTTGCCCTAGAAGGCATAATGGGAGCGAGACAGAGTAAGGAAGTACCCAAGGCCAGCCCATTAGGGTGTGTCTTAGCACACTGGAAAGAAATAGCAGGCAAAGGGGGCACAGAAAATAAAAAAAGTTTTATTAAATATTGCTCTCATTGGTGGCCATTATATCGCCTAGAGGAGGGGGCAAGATGGCCTCCTACAGGTACATTGGAATATAATACCCTCTTACAGCTAATGCTATTTCTACGAAAAGAAGGGAAATGGGAGGAGGTTTCTTATTGTGATATGTTCTTCTCTCTCCAAAATAACCCTGACTGGCAAAGGGACTGTGGTATCAGGGCCCCCTCTGACCCCCTCGTCCTGGCTCTTGAAAAAGAAAACAGAAGCAAAATGGGAGAACTTAAATGGTGCTGCTCAGCCTGTAGCATAAGACAGAGATGCACCAGGACAGATAAAGTTTATTGTGCAGCACTAGAGGAAAGAGAACAAGATCTAGGCAACCTATTTAGCCCTCACTTGGGAGGGCAGGGGGAAAGGGGTGGAGACTTGGGAGGGACATCAGCACCTCCTACCCCACCTACACCTCCTACACCTCCTATCCCACCTATTCCACCTATCCCACCTGCACCTCCTGTTCCATCTATTCCACCTATCCCATCTATTCCTCCTACTACTCCCACTCCTACCCCTTCTCCTCCTTTGGAGAAGACACCAGCTCCAACCCCTCCAAGCAGCCCAATTGCATCCCGAACCAGAGGACAAATACTGCAGGCCCCTTTACAGGAGACAGTGATACCAGGCAGAGGAAAGATATTGGTTAAGGTACCCTTCTCCACCCTTGATTTGGAAGCATGGGAAAGGGTTGCGGGAGATTACCGAAATGACCCAGTAAACACTGCTAAATGTTTACGATACATTATGAAGCAGCACAATCCTGACTGGGGTGATATTCGATTGTTATTAGACACATTCACTGAAACAGAAAAACAGTTGGTTTTAAAAACAACAGGGGACCTGGTAGCAGACCACTTTAGACAACAACAAGTGGACCTAAAAGAACATTTTCCACTTCAGGACCCAGGCTGGAACCCAAATCAGCCAGAAGAAAGACAGAGGCTACAGAACTATCAGGATTAGATTATACTGGGGGTGGAAAGAGCAATACCTAAAACTATAAATTGGTCAGCTCTATATGCTATTAAACAGGGACCCTCGGAATCCCCCACAGAGTTCCTGGACCTCCTGAGAAACGCAATGCAATGCTATACACCACTGGACCCTGCATCTGATGTGGGGATACAACAACTAATTAATCTATTTTTGGGAGAGTCCACGGGACATATTCGGCGTAAACTCCAAAAAATCTGAGAAGAAGATGCACGGAATTTGAAAACTTTATTGGGGGAGGCTTGGAGGGTCTATAGCAACAGGGAAGAGGGGTATAAACGAGGGATGAAAAACTTAATAGCAATAGTGCAGGAAGAGTGGAGAGAAAAACGTGAAAGCGGGCAGGGACCACCCAGGCAAGGCCCTCCTCAATTAGGCAGAAATCAAATGTGCAAACTGTAAGAGACAGGGCCATTGGAAGAGAGACTGTCCAGAATGGAAACAGAATGGTCAAGGGAATAAAAGGAGAGGGGTGGTTGCTCATGTGCAGGAGGATTAGGGGGGACCGGAGGAGACTACCCCAGCAGCCCCTCTGGTTGTAAATCTGAAGCCGGGGGAAACGGAAATAGAAGTAAAATTTCTAGTCGACACTAGAGCAAAGTACTCTGTTCTAAATACAGCCTTGATGCCCATAGGAGATGATTATGCTATAGATACGGGAGCAACTGGCCAAACTGAAAGGCATTTTTCTTTAGGCCGCTAAAATACAAACTGGGAAAGCAGTGGGAGATCCACAAATTTCTATATATGCCCAACTCCCCCAAGCCACTTTTGGGCAGAGATTTTCTGGGACAATTACAGGCAACTATTACATTTAAAAATGGGGAGATGACTCTGAAGGTAGATGATCAAAAGTATGTAGAAATATTGAGTTTGATATTAACCACTAGTGAAGTCACAAAGGAAACTGAAATTGATGGAGAGATAATGAATCAGGTATTTCCTGGGGTATGAGCCTCTGATATACCAGGGAGAGCAAAAAATGCTCCCCCTATACAGATCAGGCTAAAAGAGGGAAAGCAACCTGTCAGGGTTAAACAGTATCCCTTGAGGAGGGAGGATAAGTAAGGAATTAGCCCAGTAATTGAGAACTTTTTACATCTAAGATTATTAAAAGAATGTCAGTCTGATTTTAATACCCCTATCCTACCAGTCCGCAAACCTGATGGGTCATACTGGTTAGTACAGGATCTGTGAGCCGTGAACAAGATAACTGAAGATCTGTATCCTGTGGTGGCCAATCCCTACACATTATTAACTTGCTTAACACCTGAACTAACTTGGTTTACTGTTTTAGATGTAAAAGATGCCTTCTTTTGCCTTCCTATCCATGAAGCCAGCCAGAAAATTTTTGCATTTGAATGGGAAAGTCCTAAAAGCGGGCGAAGAACTCAACTTACATGGACCAGACTCCCACAAGAATTTAAAAACTCGCCCACTTTGTTTGGAGAACAACTTGCAAAGGAATTGGAGACCTGAGAAGCCCCTCCAGTGGAAGGAAAGCTGTTACAGTACGTAGATGACATCCTGATAGCCACACGGACAAGAGAAGCATGCGTGGCCTGGACAGTAAGCCTCTTGAACTTTCTGGGGCTCCAAGGGAACCGGGTATCAAAGAAAAAAGCCCAAGTAGTAAAACAGAAAGTAACTTACCTGGGTTACGAAGTCAGTGCCGGACAGCGTACCCTAGGCCAAAGCCGGAAAGAGGCAATATGCCAGACCCCAAAACATCAGACTACAAAGGAATTACGGACTTTCCTGGGGATGACAGGGTGGTGCAGGTTATGGATCTATAACTATGGATTGTTTGTTAAGCCCTTATATGAACTTACTGCAACTGAAAACAGGGACATCCAATGGATAAAGGAAGCTACGCAAGCTTTCAACCAACTCAAAAAAGCTGTCATGTCAGCTCCAACCCTGGGATTGCCAGACGTGAGTAAGCCTTTCCTTTTGTTCTCCCATGAGAAGCAAGGAATCGCCTTGGGAATATTAGCACAAGACCTTGGCCCGTACCGGAGAGCAGTTGCTTACTTCTCTAAGCAATTGGATGCAGCAGCTAAAGGGCGGCCTGGATGCCTCAGAGCGGTTGCAGCAGTTGTAATGAACATCCAAGAGGCACGTAAATTCACCCTGGGCCAGAAAATGACTGTGCTAGTGTCTCACACGGTGTCTGCAGTGCTAGAAGTGAAAGGCGGGCATTGGCTTTGCCCACAACGGTTCCTGAGATACCAAGCTATTATGGTAGAGCAAGATAATGTGGAGATAGTGGTGACTAACATTGTCAATCCAGCCTCCTTCCTCAGTGGAAACCAAGGAGAACCAGTGGAACATGACTGCCTGGAGACCATCGAGGCCACCTATTCCAGCCACCCTGACTTGAAGGACACCCCTCTTGAGAATGCAGAAATCTGGTTCACTGATGGAAGCGGTTATGTCATCAGTGGAAAATGACACACCGGGTACGCAATTACTACCTGCAAGAAGGTAATAGAATCTGGGCCCCTGCCAACAAATACCTCTGCACAAAAGGCCGAGATAATTGCTCTAACCCGGGCCTTGGAATTGGCAAAAGGGAAAGAAATAAACATATATATGGACTCAAAGTATGCATTTGGAGTAGTGCATGATCATGGAGCCATTTGGAAAGAGAGAGGACTGCTGAACTCTCAAGGGAAAAGCATTAAACATGCATCAGAAATACTGCGACTTCTAGAAGCAGTCCAGTTGCCAGAGAAAGTAGCAATCATGCACATTAAGGCACATCAGAAGATAAACTCAGAATTGGAAGAAGGAAATGAGCTGGCAGATAGGGAAGCAAACGAAGTGGCAAAAATTGAGGTAATAACTGAGGCGGCCCTGATTCCAGATGGGCAAATTTCCCTCGAAGATAAGCCATAATACAGCAAATTAGACAAAAATTGATCCATGAGCAAAATGGAAACTATAACCGGGAGGGATGGGCCACCATAGAGGGAAGAGTAGTTATACCCTCCTATTTATTATGGTTCCTAATAAGGGAGGAACAGCAGAAAACACATTGGGGAATTGATGCCCTTTATAAATACCTAAATGAAAGGATCATAGCTAGACATTTAAGAGCCACTATCACTCAAGTGTCTCGACAGTGTGACCTTTGCCTCCAGACCAACCCCAAGAATATTCCCAAACCAAAACTTGGCCAGATTGGGAAGGGTCATGGGCCTGGGCAGCAATGGCAGATTGATTTCACAGAATTGCCAAGAAAAGGGGGGTATAAGTTTTTACTGGTGCTAACAGATACCTTTTCAGGATGGCCAGAGGCATTCCCCACTAGGACTTCTAAAGCTAGGGAGGTAACTAAAGTATTGGTACAATAAATCATACCATGCTTTGGAGTCCCAGCCACAGTCTCCTCAGATAGAGGACCACATTTTATTGCAAAATTAGTTCCACAGGTTAGCCAATACTTGGGCATAGACTGGGAACTTCACACCCCATATAACCCACAATCAAGTGGTCAGGTGGAGAAAATGAATCATTTGATCAAACAACAAATTGTACGATTGGGACAAGAGGCTAATTTGCCATGGCCTCAATCCCTCCCATTAGCACTACTGCAGATTCGAACCAAACCCAAGACTAAAGAAAAGCTGAGTCCCTTTGAAATGCTTTATGGGAGACCATATGGGGTTCAGAAGGGAATGTCTACCCAGGACATATCGCTAACCTCCTATATGATTGCTCTAAATAAACAACTTAGAGCAATCAAAAAATATGTGGCTAGAACTCAGAGTACAGAGCTCGATGCACCAGTACATGACGTACAACCTGGAGACTATGTATATATTAAGTCTCTTACAGAGAAGGCCCTGGAACCACAATGGGAGGGACCTTACCAAGTGCTCCTTACTACCTTCACTGCAATCAAGATTAAGGAACAAAGCGCTTGGATCCACCACAGCCTTGTTAAGAAAGCTCCAGAAGCCCCTTGGAGAATAACACCAGGTGATGGTGAACTGAAACTGAAACTTACTCAGACTGGTCCCTTAAACGTGTCGAACTGTTAATGCAAACCAATATCTTGATGGTTCAGCCAGCTTGCTCCCCCTTCCTAAAGTCATCCTTTGAGAGAAGGACAAAATGGCTACAAAAACAAGTACACTTCAGAGACAGAACACAAAGGGATTTAAATGAGATATTAGGGACTGGGTTAGGGGTTTTGAATGGGATTGACTCCAAAATATTAATGAACAAATTAGCTGCAGCAACTAGCGATCTGATAAAATTAAAACAGCCTTTACAGTCATCTCTATTGGCATTGGGAAATAGTCAGTGGCAAGTCTCAAGGGTGCTGCCAAGATGGAGAGACATTGAAGATCAAGATCATTGCTTACTAGTAGATGCATTAAAGGCGGCGCAGGATAACATATCTTTAGTCCTTAGCTGTGTACAAACACAATTATGGATACAATCAACAGCTGCTTTAATCATAAGAGAAGGAAGTGAAGGGGTGTTTCCAACTGAGGTACGAAAGGTTGTCTGGGACAGTGCTACAGACTTCGAGAGAGATTTCCAGTCTTGGTGGACCATGGTAAATTTTACATATAATCCCATCACTAACACAGATACTGCCTTTGTGCTCACTATACGTAATGCCACAGTCCACGCTATTCACCCCATTGTTGCCTTAGGGTTAAGTAATGAGAAGTCAGTATTATACCCTCAGAACATAGTGTGGGCATGGAAAATCCAGGAGAAATGGCAAACCGTGAACCTGGAACCTTGCATTGCTCAAGAACAACAGGGATTAATCTGTGAGAGTAATCTGACTAGTGCTCAAGACATATGCCTTGACACTGACCAAGGCATATGTCACTTTCAGATCCACCCAGATACCAACCAGCAAACTGTACTGGTGTATATAGGTGATGGCTGTGTGTTTAAGGACTGTGTGTGATATCATAGAAATTGATAAAAACAAGGTCTCCTTATCCGTTAAGAATCATTCCAAGTTTTGTATTTGCAACTTTATTAAGATTACTGGGTGTGACTTTGTATATTCAGCACCAGTCGTATCCCACCAGTTAATAAAATCAAAATACACAACATACAACGAGTTACCACCCACACCCATTGGAATGAATTTAACCCTAGTAAAACAATTAATGAAATATCAATATCTAATCAGAATTGAAGAGGAGATTCAAAAGAATGGGCAGAGAACTCTAGTAACTGTCCATCACGGCATAACTGAAATAAACAGAGTACTGCAAAGAGTAAAACAAGACACAAGTCATAACTGGTGGGATGCACTATTTGGATGGTCACCAACCGCAACTAAGATCTTGAACAATTTATGTCACCCCATTGTAGTTTTATTAATTTTAGTTACTATAAGTTTAATGATGTCTATTTTAACACTCATGTAGAATTAGAGAATGTTAAGACTCGTGGCCATTTTGACTTCACTCTCTAGGACTCATGGAATCCTGCTGAAAGAGAGCTGTCATGATAGTAGGTCAAAATTTAGATCAAGACCACTATAGTAAAAGAATTTACTATATTTTAAGAAAAGGGGGGACTGAAATAGAGATTTTTGGAGTTCACTTGAATTAGCAATATGAATTAAGCATTTAAAGTTTAGCCTGTAGAACTATGTGTTGAATTTTAACCTTTTTACTTAAGAAACCTCTGCCACGGTACAAAGGGCATAGGAAAATGCAAATTTCTGAAGTTCTTGCATAAAGAACAATACCAGAGAAGACCAAGAGATACAAAAAGCCCAGATAAAGGG